>PVJA010053138.1:0-12098 GCA_004027025.1 Myocastor coypus
AGCCTGCAAGGCCTCAATGTTTAAATGCTTCTTCTTCTCTGTTGTTATTTTTCTCAAAAGTTACTTATAAAACAAGGGACTGAAAAACAAAACAATAAACAAACAAACAAACAACAATAACAAAAAAACAAAGGGCTGGCCAAGTAGCTCAGTGGATTAAAGTGCCAGCTTAGGCAGACATAGCAGCCTGGGGTGTGCTTATCCAGCATCTGAGAGTGGGCATGGTGGTGGGCACCTGTAACCCCAGCTCTTGGGAGGCTAAACACAGGCGGATCACTATGAGTCCAATCTACACAGTGAGACCCTGTAGACCCTGTCCTAAAATAAATAAATAAATAAATAAATAAATAAATATTACTTATAAAACAATTATCTGTTAATAGAACATTTTTTAAAAGAGGAAATAAATGGATACCAGTTTATATTCTGATATTTAACATTATAAAATATTTTGGCCTCTCACTTAGGGAACCATCTCAATGTACTGAAACTCATCTTTCATCTAACACTTTGAAAAAGCTATTAATCTATTGCTACTCTTAATAATAGGAAGGTACTCATTCTAACAGTGACTTCCACTTCAGCATCAGTAAGTTTAATAGTAATCTCAGTGAAGGATTGCAATTAGCATATGGCTTGAGCTTGCTTAATGAATTACATATGATTTACATAATGTGTAAAATGAATATTTGTATATTTAATCATGATGCTCATTTTTATTATAACTTCAGGGATATATACGTATAAAAATTTGCTTCAGCATTAACAAAACTCCACACATAAGAATCTAAATGATCAGGTCAATAAAGAAGAGAGATTTCTCAAGGTACTACTTAATTGCATTTATTTCTCCTGTCAACAGCAATGTGAAGTTAGTCAGATGGATTATTAGTCTATATAATGTTCACACATTTACTTCTTTAAAAAGATCACTCAGTTCTTGTCCTTTGCTATTGGCAGTTCTTAGTGACTAATGGGATCTAAAAGTGAAGTATTATCTTTGTAAGTTCTTTAATGTCAGAAAAACATTAGCCCAAAGTAAAAGTTAATGATGAGTTAATGAACTACTAATTCTTAAATTGCAATAATCCTGTTGACAACAGTACTTTATGGTTTTTTTTTTTTTTTGGTGGACTAGGGTTCTAATTCATGACCTTGCACTTGCCACGCAGGCACTTGTGCCATGGAGCCATCTCCCCGGCCCCTAGCAACAGCACTTTATGGTATTGAAAACTGGAAATTACATTACAATCAAGAAGACCACTCCCCTATGTAATTAATGTAAAAAACTTGAGAAAACTATTGGACAGTCGAGGCCAGAAGTCTTCTAAAATTAAATAGTTGTATGTGCTTAGGAAGTTTTTGTTTTACTTTTTAGCAAAATCTTTAAGGGGAGAGAAAGGAGCAAAATGATTTGTTTTTCAGTGCTATTTCAAAAAAGGTAGAAACTAGAGTTAGCTGGAATATTAACAAATCATGCAAACATTACCTTCTTTAATCATCTTAATTTTTTTTGTATTTTGTATGTTTGACTATAGAGAATAAAGCTGTGCAAGAAGGATATTAGATATAATTTACTTTAACTATCATAAACCCAAGTTTAAGTGTGTAATTCAATTAAATTGGCTTCCATTAGACTAATTAGTGTAATGGGGAAAGGACTATGTATGGTACAAGAATGTTACATACTGTGTAAGGCAAAGTTCCTGGTTTCAGGCAAAATAAATCTCTTGAGCTGGAGTTAATACAGAGTATCCTAGGCAATGGATAAGGGAGGGAAAGACTTACTATCATACAGCCAGCCCATGGTTAAGTGTTCTTTCTGGTGACACCTGTTGCTTAAGGGGATGGGTTAGTTCACCCTGATACCTTCCTTTTTTGGTGCCATTTCCACAGACCCTACGATTTCCCTGGTTCATTGCTCTTCTACTATGTGGTTCATTGTTTAGTTTTCTATTTCTCTTCACAATTTTCTAGTATTGAGTTGAGGCTTGGACTAAGTTGGTATTTACTCACTCTTTCCTAGGGGGAGTTCTGCATAAAGCTGTCATTTTTCCCTTGTACCCATATTCTATCTCTATGAGCTGATAAACATAATATGCAATGATGTTATTATCCTGATAGCTAAAAAAGGTTGGGGTATCTTCATGAAGATTCTTTTTTTTTTTTTTCATGAAGATTCTTTAGTTATTGTCCCATAAGTTTCTGACCTAAGGGAACCCCTTAACATTTAGGATCAAATTTTGGTGTGCAGAATATATACCACATAAGTGGCCCCATTTTGGACTGGTTTAAATACGACATACGCCATTTTTATTGTGTATGTTACAAATGCATTTCTTATGTTGGGATCTATTTGAACAGAATACTAGCCTTCCATGAAGAGTGTATGGAGACTAATAAGATAAATGCTGGAGTGAGATTACTTGTCACTATCTATGAACCATGTTGTCCTTCTACTCTGGACCACAGGGTTGAAGTTATGGAGGACAGTGACTAAATCAGGTCTTTCTTTATCTTGGGGAATATAGTACAGTTTACAGTGTTGTAGTCTGAAGTTTTCTCTTCTGAACTATTTAAATCTGTTACTTACTCTGCTTTTCTAGCTTCTGACTCTGCATCTTGCATTTATTTCTTGTATTCAGTCCCCACACTGCAGTCGCAAAGATCTTCAAAACATGGAAATGGCTGAGCATATTGGTACATGCTTGCAAACCCAGTCACTCGAGAGACTGAAGCAGGGGAATCACAAATATGAGGCCAGCCGGGGCAATTCAGTGAGACCTTGACTCAAAATTTAAAAAAAGAGATGGGGTATGGCTCATAGGTAGGGGTTTGATCCTCAGTGCCAGACTAAACCAACCAATCAACCAACCAACCAATCAACCAACCAACCAACCAACTGACTGACCAACCAGCCAACCAACCAACCCACCAACCAACTCACTCGCCCACCCACCCACCCACCCATGGAAGTCACTCCTGCTCTCTGTGTCCCAAGTTTCATGCTTTGCTTTTGCACTTCAGTCATAACAGAAACTTTCTACCATGATGCAGATGAAGTAGCAGTTTAGCAAACTTTCTGGAAAGAGAAGTTATAAATATGCAGTGTTATAGTAAAAACTAATTATATACAAATGAAATACCTTTTGTATTAAGTGAAAGTATTTTATTTTCTGGTAGAGACATATGATTTTATTCTATTCCCATCTGAAAGCTATAGGATTGTCCTGTGTGTTGAACAGGGATTAACTGGGGAATAATCTTAGGCACTTTTACTAAACTCAATACATACTTAGCTTATATAAGTAGACGAATTTAATATACTTTTACAAAAATGATAGTGGAAGTTGAATTTTGTTACTTATTGCTAAGGGCTGGGGAGATAACTTCATGGCACATATGCCTGCCTGGCATGTGCAAGGTCATGAGTTCAAACCCTGGTCCTTCAAAAATAATAAAATAAAAAAAAACTACTTATGTGTCCTGTACTGTGGTCTTCATATACTTAAATGTACTCCACATTGTGGTTTTGGGTCATGTATTTACCAGGATCCTGCTCATTCACATCCACAACAGTAGGTTGCTAGATGAAGGTTCTCTTTCTGTCATGGTAATTTACTCTTTTTGAGTCTCAATATAATACTTTTTCAATACAGTGTACTGAATCGTGTCTCAGGAGAGAAATCTATCTCTGATTTATACACACATCCATTTCTGTTGTCACTCAAATAATGAAATATCTATTGCCCCATTTCAAGCTTTATTAATCTTTTTTAAAAACTGCATTTCAGGGGAGCTCTCTGCTACATACACATATAAGTAGGACTGGATGCTTTATTCCCCCAGGAAGCATCACCATCAGGGTTAGAAGCCCTGGAAGGGAAGGAGGAGGGGAAGAGTGACAGGGAAAGGCAGAAGAGATGAGGTGACAATGGAAGTCCATAATAGTACTATGAATATTTTAGGACCCTGTAATATTTAATTTGGTATTATTATTATTATTATTATTATTATTATTATTATTTTACATTATGGCCAGTGCAGCCTGCTTTGGGGGTGGGGCTGGGGCAGCATGTAGTGCCAGGGATCAAACTGTAGTCCCTATGGTTGCCTAAGCTTTTCCTAAGCAGGTGCTTTTTTTTTTAGACAAATGAGCCATCTCGCCTGCCCCAGGACCCTGTAATATTATTTATGTTATATTATTTTAAATTTTATGGGCTTGCAGGACATTAATGCTCCCTACTTCACTATGTTTTTATATCAATAGGATACTTGTAGATGGTAATTCCTTTCTGTTTTAGTTGAAAGCTGTATTTTTGGTTTGTCACTATGATAAACATATTGCGTGTTCATTTTCTACCTCACATATTGAACATTATGTTTCTTCATTAAAAACATAAAACTGAGTTAATTAGTTTATTTTTAAAGAGTGAGAGCCACTTAGATGCATAAGAACAAAGGAATTTATATGTTGTTAGAAATACCTTAAGCAAGCGAAAATCGACACTTTATTTTGTGAGAAAAGCCCAGTTTTAGTGAGAAAAAAGGAAGGGAGTATAGGAGCTAGAGGAGAATAGCAACATCTAAGGAAAATGAAGGGCAAAGGAAGGGGGGCGCGCAGCACAGGTGAAAGTGTGTTTTTCTGGTAGAGGCCAAGGCTGGTCTTAACTTCTTAAGAAGCAGAATCAATCTTTTCTGAGCCATCATTGGATGGTTGCTAATTAAATGATACCACATCTTCTTATCTGCAGACTTTCATAGCTCTACAACTAAGTGCTGAACTTGCTTTTTCAACAGATAAGATTTTTCCTTTGGCAGCTACCTATAATTTTCGATGAAAGCTTAAAGCTTCAACTGTACTGAAGTTCTCTTTTCATTCAACTGGCAAGCAAATAAAACTTGCTTAATTTTGCTGACTAAAATTAGTTAAGCAGAAAAGATTAGGTGTTATGCTTTGACTCGACCCCTCCCTCCATTTAAAGTAGTAAAAATTTAAAGACAGTTATTTAGCAGGCATTTTCCTAGATGTAAAGCTTTGGTGTTTATATTTTCAAAATGTCGATGAATTTGTTTCTATTTCTGTGATGATTTTGAATATTTTGTTTGTTTATTTCTATTTCGGCGTAGTCTTTAAATTTAATTTTGCCTTGTAAGTTTCCATTGCTAGAGCCAAACATCATGTATTTCTTTCTTTCTTTTTTTTTTTTTTTTTTCCAGAACTGGGGATTGAACTCAGGCCTCTGCACTTGCCAGGCAAGTGCTTATTCTATTGGTCTACTTCCTTGGCCCCCCAAATCATATGATTAGAAAATATGCTACATTACCTTAAAATAGTTGTCTGTAATTCATGCACAGGTAATCCTATTATTTGGGAAATCCTGTCTTTCCCAGCTGTGAGCCTTTGATGTTCCAGATAATTCTTGGTTGCGTCTGGGTGTCCAATTCTGTTGGTGGCTACCAGCAGACATACCGGAGGAGTAGGGAACAGAGGGCTAAGGGCTATGCTTGCTGTCTCTGGTTGAGAACCTGGACACAGCACTCACGATAACAGTGATGTGCCATCACATTGAAAAAATTGCTTTATCAATATAATGTTTTGCTGCTTGGATAAAACACCTGATACCCACAAATTAAAAGATCTAAGGTATATTTCAGCTTAACTTTGTAGAGCTTTCAGTCTGTAGTTAGTTGGCACCAACACAGGGTGACATGGTACAGGGACATGGCAGAAGAGACACAGTCCATGGCACCTAAGAAAGGGGGCAGCATGAAGCAGGAGTCAGCTGGCCTCTCCCTTTTATCCAATCCAGACTACAAACCTACTTGCACCCAGGGTGGGGCTTCTGTTTTCAATAAATCCACTCAGACATAGATAACAAAGTCAAAATTAGTGCTTGAAACAGAAAGGCTAGAAGATTTGGATGAAGAAATGATATACTTTAGAGAAGGCTTCCTAGAGAATTTGGGTTTTCAGGATGAAATCAAAGGTAATAAAAAACCCTAGAGACTTAGGAAAGTGAAGTGATATTGGCTAAATGGTAAAAGCTTTCAGTTATAGAAGAAACTAACTCCTCTGGATTTCATGCGCAGAATGGTGAAAATAGTTAATATGAGAACTGTGTCCTTTATATCACTTTTCAGACTTTTTACCCAGGAGTCTTTCTAAATTTGTGGAGTCAGCTCAAATTCTGCACAAGCCATCTAACTCTGCTCTGCAGCATGAGGAACTCTTTGCTGATGGGTCGGCATTTTCCTGCATGAATGTATTTTTCAGCGGATGGCTTTTTGCCATCTGACTTCCGGTTTTGTTGAGGTTATGCATCCTCAATGATTTGGAAAGGGGGCTTTCTGCTTAATTGCTTGAGTCACATTGAACAGGGCTGGGAGGAGAGAAGGGAGCATGTGCTTTTATAAGGCATCCACCATTTGTGACAACACTGACCTATTGAGAGAGAACATTGAGGAGAAATGGATTAACTCAGGCCAGGGAAAATAAACCAAACACATATTCTAACTTGAGTCAAAAGAAAAGAAAAGAAAAGAAAAGCATACACAAGGGAAATGTATTTTCTTACATTTCTTTTTGCCGTTTTGAGACAGAGTCTCGCTATGCAGTTGAGGCTGGTCCTGAGCTCACTTTTGTAGCCCAGGCTGGTCTGGAACTTTCAACAATCCTCCTGCCTCAGCCTCCCGAGTGCTGGGATTACAGGTGTGAGCCACCACGCCCGGCTTTTCCTACATTTCTTACATCAGAGACCTCACAGACTGATAACAAGAGAATGGAAACTTACCCTTTGGGCGACAATATCCATCATTGGAAATAACTTAGTCAAACTCATAATTATTTTCCTAGGATACAAATTAACTTCTCTGCAAGATGCCAGCAACCTGAGTTGTAGTATGCTATTATGTTATTTAAAAGATACTTATTGGGGCCCAAAGCATAATAAAGTGCAGGTAAGTGGAATGTCTTAAAACACAAGACAATGATTTACAACCATAGTGAAATATTCAGTGTGGGAAAGACCTGCGAAATGAAGTTATATACAGGCCCCACCAGTGGAAGCACCTATGGACAATAGGATGGCATACTTGAATAGCAGCATGCCAGATGGGTAAACTTGTGGCAGCTCCTGGTCTGGAATTTTTAAACTATGACCAAAGGTATTGGTAAAACCTTGAGGTTTATTTTGAAGGTCAGAGATCAGATTGGTTCTGCATTGGTCAAAATGAAAGCTCTGAAATATTTTAGTAAAAGGGTAACTCATACATATTTATTAAAATTGAATTCCCATGTTACAAGTTTAAAACACCCTTACTTAACATTCATTTAGCACTTATAGGAGCTATGAGTGTAAGATTAAAAGTGAAACTCTAAACCCAAGGACAAGGTAAACTTTGGAAGAGTCAAGAATGCAATACCTGTTAGAGAAACTATTTGCCAAGTCATTGTAAGCTCTGAGAGCTGTCTCTAGGACAAGCTTAACAAAGGTGTCTGATCTGTATAAGACAGAGTATAAAGCAAGGGGTGGGAGGCATGGTGGGGCAGAGTTACGCAGGTTAGCTCAGGGGCAGAATTATGCTGGTGAGCTCTGAGGGCATTTCCTCTTAGCATGAGATTCTCCAGGTAGTCAAGGTCATAGAAACAAAGAGTAGGATAATTGTTACCAGGGTTTGAGGGGGAATGAATGGAGAACTAGTGTTTAGTTGGACAGAATTTCATTTTTAAATTATGAAAACATTCTTAAAGTGAATTAATTGGCAGTGATTACACAATAAAATGAAGCTACCTGGTACTACTGAAGTGCACACTTAAAGATAGTTAAGATGGTAAATCTTACTTTTTTATAGGCATTTTACCACCATAAAGAAATCAGTTAAAATGATTTAACACTTATCCAAATTAAAAAATCTGTGTTTGAGCATGGTAAATAGAAGACTGAAGGAAGAGTTAAGAAGGGTAAGCTAGAGTTTTGAAGTGCACTACAGTTCATTTCAGTCACACTAAGTTTGAGGAAAGGTTATATAATTTTTTTTTAAAAAAAGAATTTATCACAGTTTTCAATGAATGTCTGTATTAGGTTAATAATTTGTAAATCTAGTCAAGATTGTCATCCAGACTACAGACACACACAACAGTTCCACAAAGCACTGTACATGGTTTCAAAGTAAATCCTGGGGGGATTTGACTGACCTTGGGAGATGCAAAAGTTACATGTTTTGTTATGCAGGTCTTGCTTTAACTTACCCTTAACCACCCAGCAGAAAAGTTTAACCACAAGACATAAAATGTAAAGCTAGATTAGTATGCTGAGCTGTCAAAGGCTTAAATCAGCAGTTTTCAACATTGCCAGTTCTGCCAATAACCCACTGCAATTATGGAATATTGGACTATGTGTACAGCTACTCTCTCATAGTTCAATGAGAAGAATTTTTTTGTACCAATAATGCTTAGAAAAATTATCATGTCTGCATCCTGTGCTCTGTATAACTACCATGAGGACAACAGTACACATTGTATCAATTACTGGGAATGTACTATTAATGTGTTTTGAAACTATCACATTGTTATTTTTTATTAAAAATAATTAAAAAATATTCTAGTCAACTGTCTGTCACAGAATTTCTAGTCTGAAATTTTGTTTTCTCAAAATAGGTTAGGAAAATTTGCTTATACATTTACCTCAAACCTCATATACATATGTATATGCATAGCTTCCTTTTTATTACTTCATCTATTCTATAATTTTAATTAGAACTTAATAAATTACACAATACGATGAGGATATATAGTGAATGCTGAGATTTTTATAAAAGTGTTATAAGAAAAGATATATTGTCAGTAACCACCCTCAACATAACTACCTTGGCTTCTAACACACTTATCCAATTGTTCTTGTTGCTTTTTGAAGCAGTTCTGAGAGTCCTTATTCCTGAGTGTCTATACAGACATGATTAAAAATATGGTGAATGTTGCTGCCAATTCCTGTGCAATAGGAAGGCAGATTTACAAGTAATTAGTGTATCCTTTTCCATCTTATTCACTTCATCTGGTACCACGAGACCCTGGATTTTCCCTAAAGGCAAAATGACCTTGAAAAGTAGCTATTTTGAATTGGATCAGAATACCTAGTCATCCATGAAAGTACAACTAAAGACACCCAGCAAAATGGACTGTCAGAACTCTTCAGAAAGTGGCAAGAGCCATAGTGTAAGTATGTCTGAAGTGAAGGGGAATCATGGCAGCTTCTTTTTTTTTACTTTGATGAATTTTTAGATTTACACATTCACTGTATTTATCTCTCTTACATTATATCTATGGAATACAATATAATAATTTGATACATGTATGCAATATATAATAATCAGAATCATAATTTCCATCTTGTTAAATGTTTATAATTTTGAGGTGGAACTTTTGCATTCCTCTCTGAATTCTTCACAAAATATATAGTAAGTTGTGGTTTGCCATCATCCTACTCTGCTGCTGTGAAACATTAGAAGTTATTCTTCCCATCTCTTTCTTTGGTACCTATTATTCAACTTCCCTTTAACCTCCACCTCTTCTAACCTCCAGTGACTGTTGTCCTACTCTACTACTTCACCTTATGTATTCGAGAAGAGGTGGTTGTCTTTCTCTGCCTGTCTTACCTCATTTTATGTAATGTCTTTCATTTTCATTTATTTTGCTGCAGATGATAGCATTTTTATGATTGTATACTAATAATAGTTTTTAAAAATCATTTATCCATGTATCAGTAACAACCTCAGTAGATGATGTATTCTGAAGAGCACAGAATAAACATGAGCATACAGATATGTCTCTGCTATACTAATTTTATTTCCTTTGGCTTTTTAGCCAGTAGAGAGGTAGCTGGATCATGTAGTAGTTTTAATTTTAGTTTTCTGTGTGCTAATTCAAGTGTCACTAAGAGTATATTGGTTTCCCTTTCTATGCATCCTCTCCAGTACTTGTCATTTTTTCATCTTTTCTACAGTAGTAATTTTTATAAAGGTAATTTTAACTCAAGTGAGGCATTTCATTATGATTTTAATTTGCATTTTTCCAAAGAGTAGTAATGTTAAACATTTTTATATACCTTCCCATTTCTAATTTCTTAAAGCATATAAAATAGTAAAAGAAATTAGAAGTGTTACAAAATTTCATTAAACAAAGTAATAGGTTGTTGTAAATATTTCATATATATTCTTTTGAGAAATTTCTATTCAGATATTTGCTCATTTTTTACACTTCTAATTGTATTGGTATGGTTTTCCCTTTAAAAACATGTATTTGGTTATCACAGGGTCTCAGCACACAGCTCAGATTTGTGGCGATCCTTTTCCGCCTCCCCAGCACTGGGATTACAGGCGTGCACTGCCACCACATCAGCCTCGGTGGCTGGCTCAGCCCACCCTAGGGGTGGGGCTGGTATGGCCTGTGGCGCTGGGGATTGAACCGCTGTCCCTGTGCTTGCCTAAGCTGGTGCTCTAGTGCACTGGGATATCTCAATTGGCCCAGTTTGCTCATTATTTGTAACATATTTGAATAACATGTAATTTGGATGCTAATTCCTTACTGAATAAATTCTTTTCAGGTATTTTGTGCAGGTTGTATCACCACTCTGTTGATAGTTTCCTTTGCTGAGTTGAAGCTTCTTACTTTGAGATAGTCATTTAGGCAGACTTCCTGGGGTGGGTGCTGAGTTGTCAGGGCTAATGGGCTGCTGTGTGGGGCTTCCGTGGCCCAGCAACTCAGGACAACCTTCTGGCTTTTTCACCAGTACCCTCAGTCCAGTGCTTATAGCCAGGGTCTCAAGATGGCACCACACAGCAAAAGCCTAGGACAGAATGTGGGCTGGGTTTCTTATCCAGGTAATGTAACAAAATGGATTCCCTGGTAGCTCTTAATATTAGCTGTGTGGGAAGCAGGATTCTCCAGAAATAAATACTTCAGCTGTCTGTGGTATAAGAGAGAATTATTAGGGACTTCAGTCTTACCTTTTGTCTATCATGTTAAGTCCGTCTTGGGTTGAGGCTAACCTCCACTTGGACAGTAAATGCTATGTCCTTAACTCCCTTCTGCATATGGCCATCATGCATCCCCATGCTTTGTGACACCACTGCCACATCTCAGTGCTTTCTGGCACTCTACCTCAGACTCTACAGCAGTGGTGGGATAAGGGACCAGAGTGGACAGATTGGGGCAAGTAACAGGTTCATATGGGAATTTATCTTTATAGAATGTTCATATTAAATATATTTTGGGTACATTTTTGTATATATGCTGGTTGTCAGAACAGGAATTATAAGAACTTGGTGTATCATTTCTTCTTTATATTTCATTGGTTCACTTGCCTTTTGAAAAGTTATAATTACTGCCCTGATATCCTACAAGATTTCTTATTTACTCCAATCTTATTGAAAATGGTAACAAGTTTGCTGGAGAGAAAGTTGGGGTTAACTTTTGAAATAATTCAGATTAAAAATCTTTGATCTTCTAATAATGATTTTTTAGGAACCCAGAAAAGTTTTCAATAGCCATACAAACATATTTTACAGAATAGATGATTGACAATTTGTGAATCTTATAATTTTTTAGTTTTTATTTTAATTTTGGGGAAGAGTCTATAGGAAGTTCAAGGTCTTACTTCTAGACCAGACTTCTGATCTGCCTTTTACAGCCTCCTAAGAGTTGGGATTACAGGGGCACACCATGATGCCCAGTCTTAATTGCAGTCTCAGTGTACCCCTGGGGGTGGGGCTGGCGCAGCAGGCAGGGGATTGAGCCTCCAACCCCTCTGCCTGCTTGCCAGCGCTTTAATCTGCTGAGCTATTTGGCAGGCACTTATAAATTTTATTTAATATTTTAAAGGTGCACAGATGTTTATAGCAGCCCAATTTGTAATAGCCAAATCTTGGAAACAACCAAAATGTACATCATTTGAAGAATGGTTAAAAAAATGTGGTATTTTTATATAATGGAATACTACTCATCCATAAAGAATGATAAGTTTGAAGACTTCATATATAAATGGATGTATATTGAATATATACTCATTAGTGAAATAAACCAGACCTATATGTGTAAATAT
>PVJA010053139.1:0-12098 GCA_004027025.1 Myocastor coypus
CCCCCCCCCCCCCCCCCCCCCGGCTCCTGCTGGTGTCGGGGGCCACATGCACGCTGCTGCTCTCGAGGCCCTGTCCCCTGCCCACCAGCTCTCCCATCACACCAGATCATTTTCTTAAAATGTATTTGTTGCAGGGTCTCACTACTCAGCTCAGACGCTTAGTGATCCTCCTGTTCTCAGCCTGCTCAGCACTAGGATTACAGGTGTCCACCCCCATGCCCACTCTCAGGAGCCAGCTCAGCGCGCCCGGGTTGGGGCTGGCATGGGATGTGGTGCCAGGGGTCAGTCCTGGTACTGTGCTTGCCTAAGCCCGCGCTTAGTCTGCTGAGCCACCTCCCCAGCCCCTGCACCAGTTCTGAAATGCCAAGCGGCAGGCAGGGCCTCATGCTTCCTCCCCCCACCTCGGATCACCCCAGGGCTGGTGGGGCTGAGTTCGGCCAAGCCGCTCCACCTGGAAGTGCTCTGGGCTCACCCCTCCCGGGGTTCTTCAGAGTTGCTTTCCTTTTTTATAAGCTGCCTGACTCCATAAAGTTTGAAGCAGCTTCTAGGGCGTGTGAGCATAGACTCTGGTAGAAGGACAGAAGTCTTTTGTTCTGAGACAAAGACTTACTGTGTAGTCCAGGCTGGCCTTGAACCCCAGAATCCTCCTGCTTCAGCCTCCTGAGTGCTGGGATTGTGGGCTTTGCCACCACACCTGGCCTCGTACCCATAATTCCATATGGATTTTCCCTGTGCTTACAGGTAGCCAAGGCACAAAGGGCAGCCTGATGAGCTGCACAATTCTAGTTAGCCAAAGTAATAAAGCAAATGACCAGGAAACTTTTCTTTATATAGATACGATTTCTTTTTATCTAGACAAATGTTAAGAACACTTTGTCACACAGATCTCTGGTAGAAGAGAGTGAACGTAACAACCAACATCTTTGACTTTTAGCTTGAGGGAAAAATGTGGAAGCTTCCTTATGGTCATTTATTTTTCTTCTCTCTTCCTCTTCCTCTCTGTTTTTTCTCCTTATTTTGAGATAGGGTCTTATTATGCAGCTCGGGCCAGCCCACTTCCTGCTGTCCCTGCCCTTCGGTGGCCTTGCCATGTAGGTAATTCGTGCACCACTTGCTGGACAGTGTGGTCCCTGTGTCAGGGACTCGGTGCTTGGTGTGTGCTGCGACCTCGGTGGGGTCTCTTGTCTCATGGCCTGAGTTAGTTGTGGCCCTGCATGTCCATGCCAGACGGTGGTGCCTGCTGGTGCCACGGGCTGTGCCTCCCCGAGAGGTGGCCAGGTGCTCCTTCCTGTGGGGAGGCCTCGGGAGGGAGGCATCTCCGCTCCGGCTCACATTTGCTTCCTCTGTTGCAGGTGTGCAGCTGTGGAGAAGCCTCAGCGAAAGGTAGGGGACGTCTCTCCGTGCTGGGCTGGCGAGGGCACAGGGGCGACAGGGGGGGCTGGGCGGGAGGCCACCGGCGCGTGTCTGTGAACTGGTGCTTTCATGATGAAGACCAAGTCCTGTGGTTCTTCCAAAGAGTAAGTAGAGGAACTTGACGCAGCCGAGGACAAGGATAAAAGCGGGCATCGTCAGAGCAAGCAGTACTTTGCTGTAGTACTGGGCGTGGTGTTGCACCAGTAACCCTGTGTGAGATTTGGAGGTGAAGGGAGAAAGGCGTTTCTCTTTGGGATTCTTTTCACACTTTGTTTTGGGAGCATAAGCAACACAGCTATCATGGGAGAACAGGACAGACTCACTGGATCCGAGAATGTTCTAGAAGCGTGTTCCACGAGGTTGTCCATGAGGTCCAGTGCGGAGGACTTTGGGCTTCAAGGAGGAGCTGAGGGGCCCTCTCTTCACCTGAGGCAAGCATTACCTCCTCTCCACGGGGAGATGTATGCTTCCCAGCGGAGCCGTGAGGGGTGGCGTGCAGCTGCCTCCCTGGGCATGCAGAGAGGTTTGAAATAGCTGACAGACACACCAAGTAGTAAAGCTGGGTCTGACCTCTGGTGGCACCGTGGACAGGAAGACTGGAAAGTGTGACTCTGGTGTCATCCTCAAGTTAGTGCACACGTCTGGAAATTAGTTTGGAAAAATGCAATTGTTTTCAGTGGCTATTTTGAGTTTTGTTTTTGCCACAGAGTCTCATAATGTAGTCAGGTTGGGGTGGAGCTCACTGTGGCCTGGGCTGGCCTCTGCCCATGGCAGTCCTCTTGTCTCAGCTTCCCGAGTGCTGGCCCCATAGGTTTTGCCGCCCTGCCAGCTGGTGGAGGTGTTCCTGACAGCATTCCTGCACGACCCGTGTCTCGATGACCAGCATCTGCAGTCCACGAGCAGGGTTTACAGAATGCTGTTTGTCAGTGGCAGCGCGTAAGCCTCTCCCGCTGTGCATGCCCAGCTCTGAATTGAAACTTGGTCTGAACGTAGTAGGAGCTTTTTATTTCTGCATGAGACTGCGGCAGTCCATGGGGTAAGATCCTCTGTTACAGATGGGGGAAGAAGGCACCTGTTTGTGCATCCCCCTCGTTTACATTTTAATTTTTGAAACGGGCTAAATCTCCACAGTCTTCCTGCCTCAGCCGCCTGAATGCTGGGATTGCAGTCGTTCCAAACCACGCCGAGCCATACCTCCTTTTACATACAACAAATACTGTTTAAAATCTTTTTTATTTTTTTACCTATTTCCTTACTAGTTTGTTCATTATGACCCAGACTAAAGGGACTATTCTCATCATAAGTGTTATTTTATTGTTTGAGCTACAGCCCCAGCTGCTGTTTCATGTTTTTATTTTGAGACGGGGCCCTGCGATGTCGCTGAAGCGTCCAGGCTGCTCTCACACTGGCGACCTTGCGGCCTCCGCCTCCGGGAGCGCTGCAGCACCATTGCTTGCCGCGGTGCTGCCCAGGCCGTGGGCTTCTCGCCCCAGCGCGGCCGGCGCAGGAGTCCCCTAGGGCCTCGCTGTTTGCCATTCTCTTTGCATGCTGTTGGGTGACGCAGCGTGTGGCCCAGTTGTTGGGCTGAAATGGCCTTTGGTTCTGTGGGCTCGCAGAGGCCAGCTGAGCCGAGTGTCGTCCCTCCCCAGTGTGAGAGGGGCTGGGGACGGGGCACCCAGGAGTCTGTGTTGGACTCTGCTCGTTGGTCCACAATGAATTACAGCATTTAAGTCAGACAAGTGGAGGACGCTGGGTCCTCAGACACAGTGTGCTATGATTAAAAGCTCAGAATTGTATAGCGTTCCCTAAATGGTCCCCTTTGGGAGGTGAAACTGAGCAGGAAAGCCATACTTTGCTTTGTGTTTATGACGCAAGATTCATATTGGAAGTGCATGGGCAGTGGCGGGTGGCAAACTCTCAGATGTAAGCTAATAGCTGAAAGGACTTGCTACTCTTTTTCCAGAAGAACAATTTTCACTTTCATATATTGAAATTATTAGCGTTTAGATTTAGATTTTGTTTCTTTTTTTTTTTTTTGAGCCGAAGTCTCAGTAGGCAGCTCAGGCTGGCCTGGAACTCACTCTATAGCCCAGGCTGGCCTCACATTCGTCGCAGTCTTCCTGTCTCAGCCTCCCGAGTGCTGAGATGCCAGGCCGTGTAATCACATGGGCCTGGC
Organism: Myocastor coypus; assembly: GCA_004027025.1. Lineage (NCBI taxonomy): Eukaryota > Metazoa > Chordata > Mammalia > Rodentia > Myocastoridae > Myocastor > Myocastor coypus. Next base: position 3,590 of record PVJA010053139.1, read on the forward strand.
TTAGAGCTTTAATTCCTTCTCAATTGTCTTAACGTCCCCTCTAGCTTGTGCACTGTAACTTTGGCCCTTATGCAAGTGAGGCCAGTACCTTGCCGATGGAGTTCTGTCTCAAGCTGATGCTCAGGGCTTTCAGCAAACTAAAAAACGTTTTGTGGTGAATGATTAGGGGCAAAAATGTCCTCCGGGGCAGGGACGCTTTCTGACTTCGTAGATGTCATGCACTGGTGCAGACAGAAGCCGAGCTGCCCTGGAGAAGCCGGGCCTCTCTGCCCGGTGAGCCTCAGAGCTGAGCACTGCTCTTGGAAAGTCCAGCCCAGCCCAAACCCAGTCTTCACAGAGCTTTAGTCCTGCTTTCAGAATGAGTAATCGAGGACAATCTGTTGTCAGAACTCTCACACTGGAGCACCAAAGCCTCTCTCTTTGCTCCCTGACAAAGAAGGGGCCCATTCATGGGGGGAGAAGCCCCTCCTGGCATCGGTCAGTGGGACCGAGTTCTCCACCCGGATTCCAGTTGGCCGTGCAGCTGGCGTTTTGTACTCTGGCAAGGAGACCCCGGAAGGCAGGTCTGAAGAAACAAGGGACTAGATTTTAGGAAATGAATGGAGAATTATGTGCTAATAATTCTCTTGCCTTCAATGTACACGATGTAAAAAATTCTTTAGGAGCTTCATAAAAATAGACGTCTTATTATTATTATTTTTTTTTTCCTGAGATGAAGTCCTGCTGTCTAGTCCGGGCTGACCTTGAGCTCACCGAGCTTACTGTGTATGGCTCAAACTGGCCTAGAACTCACAGTCATCCTCCTGCTTCAGCCTCCCAAGTGCTAGGATTGTGTGTAGAGTGTTTAGGCATACAAAAATTTGTTTTGTTGATAATTTTTATGAAAAAGTGGTGATTTAAAGTAAGCACAGTGATATATAATGCAGTGTATCATGATTAATATGCAAATGTTATTTCTGCCCAGGGTGAGGGATTTTTTCCGAATTTTAAATGTTTTGTTTGCCTTTATTTATTTTATTTATTTATTTATTTTTGTCCTTTTGAGACAGGCTCTCGCTGTGCAGTTCAGGCTGGCCTTGAGCTCACTTTTGTAGCCCAGTCTGGTCTCGAACTTGCACTGATCCTCCTGCCTCAGCCTCCCAAGTGCTGGGATTATAGGCGTGTGCCACCATGCCGTTTGTTTGCCTGTGTTGTTTATTTTTTTCCCTTGACAAACATGCCTTCGTCAAGAGGGGCAACCCATCCTTGGCAGAAGGTCCCAGCAGGTGGGTGACAGGATGGGTACTTGAGCTTGCCTTGGTACCTAGGGCTCTGGCTCGTTAGCAGCTGTCTAGTGAAGCCCTGGTTACCAGGAGGGACCCTGGCCCACAGCCGCTGGACATGGGGATGGCGGGGCCCAGCCCACCTGAGTGTTGTGAGACACAGTGTCTGCTTTGGGCTGAAGAGCCAATGATTAGCTTCCAGGTCAGGTTTTGTCTCCTGGAAGTGGATCCGAGTCCTTCGTCTCCCAGGGTCTTAAGCTTCCTCATCTGAAAATATGGGCTTTTGAGTTTTAGAAATATAGACCATGGGCCCGGCAGGATGGCTCAGTGGTCTAAAGCGCCTGCTTAGGAAAGCTTTAGGCGGCTGCAGGGACTGCGGTTCCATCCCCGGCACCACATGCTGCTCCAGCCCTGCCCTGAGGGCAGGCTGAGCTGGCCATAAAAATAAATAAACAAACAAACAAAAGTTCTGAAACAAGAAAAAAATAATTTAAAAAAAAGGAAATATAGACCATGCCTATGTCGTCTTCTAGGACCAGTGCCTGACCCCACCTTTTTTTGGAAAACACTAATCATGTTGGTATGTGTAGCATGGCTCATGTTTTTTTTTTTTTTCTTTCGGCTGCTGTGTAATATTCTGTCATGTGACTGACTTAGGAAAACATAGCTGTCCACTCTGTTTCCCCCAGGTTTTTGGTGAAATACCTGTTCTCTGTCTTCTTAATCAGAGTCAACATTGTCCCTGGTGAATTTGTGAGTTTACTGTGCCCTAGTAAAAAAGATGTGCAAAAACAAAAGGTTGGTATCCGACGCATGAAGCATACAGTTTCAGGAGGGAGAAAACTGTAGACGCGGAAGGTTGTGTAAAATTCACTCCAGGACCCAGGCTCTGACCCGTATGTTTGGTAGAAGAGCTCAGGGATCCTCACCAGCTTCCTTGTGAACGTGCTGGAGCCCTAGGGGTCTGGCCACAAGGGGGCGCGCGAGAGGCGCCCCTCGGCTCCTGGAGTCGGTGCTAGGAGCAACGCCGCGGCCCAGGGTCTCCGGCGTCGGGTAGAGCTTACACTTTTAGGCAGGGCAGGAGCATAAGCTCCTCGGAGAAAATCCGCCCCGAAAGGTTACAGCTGTCTCTGCGCGTGGCCCGCGGCACCCATAAGCATAGATGCGCTTTTCCTTACAGAAGTAGAGAGCAGAAAAAATGGACAAGGTGAAGGGCTAGAGTGTCCCTGGAGGACAGGGAGACAGGCGGGGAGAATTTCAGGCCAGAACCGAAGCGGCGACAAGTGGCCGTGCTGCTTGGGTCAGGAACCAGCTAAGGGTGTGCAGGCTTCCCGAGAATGTGAAGGCCCTTGGAGTTCGAGACCTCCTACTGCGTGTTTCTCTGAGCCGTCTTAGCCAGTCTCTCTTCTCATCTGAGCCAGGGGCTCACTATGTAGTGCACACTGGCCTTGGACTCACCGTGTAGCCCAGGCTGGCCGCAGACTTGGGCGCTCCAGCTGCCATAGCCTCCCGAGGGTGGGGCGTGCGGGTGTGCGTTCCCAAGCCCCCAGCTGCCGCACCCCGCGGGTGTTGTTTATTCTGTGCTGCTGAGAGTCCATTTCTCCTGTGGTTCCTGAGCTGGTATTCTTCCTGTCTGGTAAGCGAGTGAGGCCAGGTAAATTGTCCCCTGTTCTCCCACTACACAGCGCTGCGCCACAGAGCCCAGGAGAGAGCTGCGTGTGCAAGGGGTGGTGCGCAGAGACAGCTTTTGCGTGACTCGTCGGTCTCCAGGCGTCAGCTGACCCGTTAGATATTAATGACTGGGCGCCCTCCCTGCCTGTCAGAAAAGGGCAGGAGACCAGTGGCTGCCGTGCTAAGGCCTCGAGCCCTGGCCACTTGGAGAGCGCGGCGCTAGCCCCCTGCAGCACCCTGGCCACTTAACGGCCCTCATTGGGTTCCTTGTGCAGTTGAGGGCTTTTGCTGATGTGGGCGAGTGAGGGTGTCCAGATGCAAGCTGTTCTGGGTGGGCTGGGTGGGCCAGTGTTACCATGGGGTCCTTTTTTTCTTTCTGTATTTGGTACAGGGTGTCACTATGCAGCTCACCCTCGGAGTGATCCTCCTGTTTTCAGCCTGCCCAGTGCCACCACAGATGGACTCAGTGGCTGGCTGAGCATGTGGTGCTGGGGATCCACCTTGGTCCCTGTGCTTGTCTAAGCAGGCGCTCAGCCTGCTGAGCTCCCTCGCCGGTCCTACCACAGGGTCTTTTTATGAGAAAAGCAGAACACAAAGGTGAGAAGATGGTGGGCTACCGGCTTTGAAGGTGCAGGAAAGAACGTCCAAGCCAAGAGGGTGTGCCTGCACCAACAGAGGCAAGCAGCCGGCTCAAGAAGCAGGAGCTCAGGGCCAGCGTGGGGTCTGCACACTGGCTCTGTGCCCGGAGCCCTCGTGGGGCTGAGTCCTGGCCATCTGTCAAAGCCGCGGCAAGCAAGTAATAAGCAGCAGTGTCCTTTGTGGTGGGCAGGAGCCAGTGTTGTGTAGGGCACCCGGGGCGGTGCCGAGTGACCAGAGAGGGCAGCTTGATGTGACTGGTGGCAGAGCAGAGACGGGAGACGGGAGGCCAGAAAACAGCAGGAGCTTCAGCATGGCAAGGGAGAGCGCAGAGGCTGACAGCAGGCAAGGAAGAGGTTCCTGCTGAGCGGAGGAGGAAGAGCGGCTGAGAAGGAAGGGGCCGTGAGGTCAGGAGTGGAGGGAGGGCCAGAAGAGGCCAGGCTGAAAAGCTGAGGAAGAGGGTTTCCAGGAGGCGGGTGTCACCCACGTCCTTAGGCCACTGCCGAGGACACTGGCTTGCCAGTGCTGTTGGAGAGGGCTGTGGAAAGGGGAAGCCTCCCCGACACTCCCATGTGGCGAAGGCATGGCCACCAGTCTGTGGTGCTACTCAGAGCTGGTGGAGCCTGTATGAGGTCAGGGCTCGTTCGTTGCCTGGCTTTTTCCTCTGAATCATTTCCTAGCTGTTACGAGCCACCGTTTCCTCCTCCATACACACTCAACATGATCTACACCCGCACCACAGGCTCAAAATAGTTGACTAGCCATGAACTGACACTCTGAAACTGTAAGCTTAAACAGACCTTTCCCCTTTTTAACCTGATCTGCTCAGCCATATTTGTTATAGTAGGGGAAAACTGACTTCCACAGGGATTTCTGCTGCTTCGTATTTTTTGTTTATGTGTATGAAAAAGATGGAGGAAGTTCTTAGTAGTGAATAATCAAGTTCAAGGGCTCAAGGATGAAATGAAGGCCAAGAAAGTGGGTGTGTGGTTGGTGTGAACTCCGCATTAGAAAATGTGGATGGTGAAGGAATTGAGAGAGATCGCACAGTGACCCAGAAGAGTATCAGCTAGGTTTTCTTTGTTTTTTATTTTTAGCGGGACTGGGTTCAAACTCATGACCTTACACTTGCCAGGCAGGCACTTGTGCCATGGAGCTATCTCCCTGGCCCCTTGTTTTCAATTTTCATTGTGCTATAATATACAGAACACATATGTACCTGGAGTGACAGCACAGTGGGTATCGCATTGAGGCTAGCATCACTGTCTAGTTTCAGGCTGTTCTCATCATCCTAAGAGAGAGCCCACAGCCACTAAGCAGCTATGCCCCTTTTTCCTCCTCTCCTCGGTTCCTGGCAGTCATGGTCTTCTTCGTCTCTCTGCGGATCTACCCTCCCCTGGACATCACCCGCCAGTGGAACCACGTGACCACTGCAGTACCTGGCTTCTTCCACTCAGCCTCATGATTGCGGTGTTCGCCCAAGTGGTCACTCTTATTGACATTCCATGATTTTTCATGGCTGAATAAAACTCCACTGTCTGGATAAACCAGAATTTGCTTTGCTATCAGTAGATCGACTGCGATTACTGGGGTGCCTCTGTTGACGGCTTGGTTTACAGACAGAAGCGAGCAGAAGAATCTTGCTTCCATGAGCTCAGCGTCTGGAGAGGAACACGGCCGCATGCATCTTTTCCAGGCTGGTGGGCCGTGCTGTGTCTGTGGGCAGGGCCGTCACCGTGCTCCACTGCGCTCCACTGTGCTCCACCTCGCTCCATCTCGTGGTAGTGTGAGCCGAGAGCAGCCTGGCTTTCCCTTCTTCAATTTTATCCTCAAAACTGTGCTATGGCCAAGGGGCGGAGCTGAAGAAGGGAGGAGTTAAAAAGGTGAAAGGAAGAACTCTGTCCCTGGGTGAGGTCAGGATTGTGCCTGCAGGAGGCCGTTGGGAAGGTCAGTTTCATTGTCATCCATAAATCTCTCCTCGTGGGGTGAAGCCACAGGGCCGGGAAGGCAAACCCTGGGCAGTGCCAGGGCCCTGGCGTGAAGTACGCTGCTCCCGCAGGAAGATCCTTGGTTTGCCACTGAGACCTCATTTCCTGTTCAGCTTCTTAAAAAGGGGAGCGAGTGTGCAGGAGAGGGGAGATTCAGGGTTCAGCGTTGCTGTGTGCGGGGGTGTTGCTGGTCCAAGCAGCAGCAAGTGGGGGTGCTGGGCCGGGTGCTGGGCCATGCCCCGGGCCACGTGGTGACCGCGTGCTGTTTATTAGTTCTCAGGAAGGTTATTCTTACTTGTGACTGCTTTTAATACCTGGACAACTGGGAGAGAGAACTTATAATCCTGCTGTCATTTGGCTCGTATTCCTAGAGAGTATTTTTAAACTATAACATGCAGAGCCATCCCGCAACTTTGAAAGCCCAGGGAATGTCTGCAGTGTGGGTTTCCCTGAATTTCAGGCTTGGGATTTTGAATCGTGCTTTGACTTCTTTGGCGGCATCACGACCTCGCCCTAACTGCCTCCTTCTTCATGGGCTGCTGTTATCCTTACCAGAACGAATGAGGATACTTTTGGTCTTGATTCACAGATCATCTGCTATGGAAAGGAACAGACTGTGTTCCAAAATTTACCAAGTGAAGCCTCCTCAGCGCCAACAATGTTTGTTTGTTTATTTGCCTTTTTTTTTTGATGATTTTTTTTTTTTTTTCTTGTTTCAGAACCTTTATTTGTTTATTCACTCATTTTTATGGCCGGCTCAGCCCGTCCCGAGGGCAGGGCTGGCACAGCATGTGGTGCCGGGGATCGAACCGCGGTCCCTGAAGCCGCCCAAGCTTTCCCAAGGAGGCGCTTTAGACCACTGAGCCATCCCGCCGGGCCCCTGCCTCTTTTTTTTTTTTTGGCGGGACTGGGATTCGAACTCACAACCTTGTACTTGCTAGGCAGGTACTTGTGCCATGGAGCTATGTCTCTGGTCCCTACTGGTTGTTTACTTTTAATAAAGTACACATTGAAGTTCTTTTATCCACTAGAACTAAGTTGCAGTGAAGTCGTCCTGCTTCCAAGGGACTTTAGGGAGCGCAGCGGGCTGGGGGTGTTGACGGAAGGCACAGTCCGTGGGAGTGCTCTAGTGTGTGTGTTACAGCTGGCAAATGGATGTAGACCAGGGCAGTCCCGGGTCTCAATTATGACCCCCCAGTCTTTTCTGTTGTTCACGGAAGTGGACATCCGTGGTGTAAGCTAGGCCTCGTGGAAGGGGACGTGGTCCTGCTCAGGGCACTGCATGGTATGCAGAGGTGGAAGTCAGGGCCGTGTCTGTCTTGGGCTTCAGTCCACCTATCTTAGTTACTTTTCCCTCATTGTTGGGACAAATACCCGACACTCAAAATGAAGGCAAGAAAGGTTTATTTAGCTCATAGTTACTGGAAATTTCAGTCCATACTTGGCTGGATCCAAGGCAGAGAGGCACGTGGCAGAGAGTAGTAGTTCATGGTGATGGAACAGCAACAATCGCGACAGAGGCAGCCAACCAAACAGGGCAGCAGAGCAACAGCACTAGTTGGTCTCTCTCTCTTTAAATTACATCCGGCTCTCTGCCTCAGCCTATCCATCTCAGGCCACACCTATAATTTCCAGCAGTACTCAGACCATACTCTCATCAGTACTAAAACATAATCCCAGTGGATCATGGATCAAGTCTCAAACTCTAGAAGTCCCCGCTCCATGACGCATGAGGCTTTGTGGGGACAAGTAGACATAAACCATAACACCACCTTCGGAAGTCCTCCAGTAAGTGAATGAGTTTTCTCCTGCTGGTTAGAATGCAAGAGTGACCCTTCCACCACCAGCCAAGTTCTAGAGAAAGCTTTTCCAGAAGAAAGGTGAGCCATTCTCAGGTGAGAAGGTAACGTTGGGACCGAGGGAGGCCAGGAAGCAGCGGCGGAGGCTGTGTGACCGGTGCCCCACTGCGAGGCCTCTCAGTCATCTCGCCCTGCACCCCATGGGGCTGTGCCTGGTGCTTGGCCCTGGACTCTTGTTCCCCTAGTTCAGGCTGCTGGTACAGGTTCCATGACTGGGGTGCTGAAGCCATAGCTCTTGATGCTCACAGCTCTGAAGGCCGCCATGCGTGGGGACCAGGGCACTGGTGTGGTCAGCTTCTTGGTTGGGGCCTCTTGCTGCTGGGTCCATGTGTGGCAGCGTGGGAACACTGCGAACTTGCAGCGATTCTGTGGCAAAGGCTCTGGCGCCATAACCTCATCTACACCCATGGTCTCCTAAAGTCCCTGTCTCCTGAGCCGCCTGCAGGTTGTGGCCTCCACACACGCGTCTGGAGGTGCATGTGCCGACCCTTAGCATTCTGCTCCCTGTCCGCTCTGCCTCCTCCCTATTGGGGTCTCTGGGGAGGTGGAGCATTTCACCGGGTTGATACGACTCAGCCGTAGAAAGCAGTAGAATTAGGAGGCTGCAGCCAGTCCAAGCCTCCAGGAACGTTGCAGTGGGACGCATTGTGAAGTTGGCCTACTCCACACTCAGATGCTTGCGCAAGTGCTCCTTTGCTAACGTCTCTTGGATACTTAGTCCTGGTTCTCCTGACTTCCTTAGATACAAAGAAGAAGGCACTTTCAAATTCTTTAGGCACTTTTCCTGCCTATTGATATGTAACTCTTGGCTCCCTACATTTGGGGAGTTATTTCAAGAGATAATGTACGTATTTTAATTTGGGTCATTTCATCTTATTTCTAATCTGCTGCCTTTGTAAGGTCATGTTGCTGCCAGCAACATCAACCTAACTTAGTGGTGGATGTGGGGGCGTGAGTGTTTGCCACATGGTAGGACCACAGAATAGCCTTCCCTTCTCCTCAGCCTGCAGTTTATGCCCCCTCTTTCCAGTTAAAGGGGAAAGGATCAGACAAAGGGGACAAATGGCTTGTCTTTGTCTGGTTCCCCCCCCCC
>PVJA010053140.1:0-12096 GCA_004027025.1 Myocastor coypus
TTTTTTTTTTTTTTTTTTTTTTTTTTAATTTATTTTATTTATTTTTTTCTTGTTTCAGAACCTTTGTTGTTTATTCACTCATTTTTATGGCCGGCTCAGCCCGCCCCAAGGGCAGGGCTGGGGCAGCATGTGGTGCCGGGGATCGAACTGCGGTCTCTGAAGCTGCCCAAGCTTTCCCAAGCAGGCGCTTTAGACCACTGAGCCAATTAGGTTGAAAAATTTGTGTTAATTTGTCAAACAGCAAACCAATGTGGATAGTTGCCCTTTTATTTCTATCAACCCAGATTAATTCCCATGAGCAGCAGTTGACTTTACTGTTGAATTCTGAGCAAAGGTCAGTCAGTCTTCAGTGTTGGATTCCTTTCTATGTGCTTTTCTGGTCTCACCATTTACTGTAAGTTTTCATTGCGTTCTCTTCAAGCATGCTCTTCTCTGCCTATTTATATACCAGTCGGTTCACCATATCCTTTCACTAAATTCCTTCAGGACCTCCCAGTGCAAGTTTTATCTACCCATTAAGATTGAACTCAAGTGACACCTTTTGATAAAATCACCATCCATTTCTTGCAATGCTTATTAACTCTCTTTCTGTTATACCTTCAAAGACGAGCCACAAGCAACTCTTGAGTTCCTTTTAAAGTTCTTCACTATGCGCCATTTCCATTGATATTTGATATTTAAGACAGAGATTTCACTGTAATACCTATAATGCCTTACATAAAGGAAGCTATTTAGTGTTATGTACACTGAAGGGCAGAGTAATGAGTTTGTGACTACAGAGAGCTGGCCTTTACTGTCCTAAGAACACATGCTCCAGCTTCCCTCAGTTTTGGCAGAGGTGCTGGTTCTTCATTGTCAGGTGTGTCTCCATCCCTGCCTTCACTTACTTATAGTTTTCCAAGTCAGACTCTCCTACTGCATTTCATTTTATAAGTGTGAAGCTGCATTTCAGCGGAAATCATTTTCATCTAGTATTGCCTTGTTTTAATTTGGCCTTGGTGATTTGGTGGTTATAGGACAATTGTCTGCTTATTTAACTGTATTCACAGGACACTGAAAATAATTTTGAGAAATAAATGCTTACCCATTAATGGTTCATCCATTTTCCAGATATTTTCAAGATCCTTTGAATTCCCTTTTGTTCTTAAAACTATACCAAATACAAAGTAAATTTCAAAGTCCTTGGTGACTAAGATTAGAGGACAGCTGAATTTTTATTTAAAGAGTACAAAGAGACCATGTTACGTGAGATTAATGAAGTAACTGTAAATGATCCATTCCAAGTGTCAGTTTTATTAGAAACATGGAAACAACTTGAAGGACATGATAAAAATGCTATTCAAGTAATGTTATTAAAAAACTAGCAAGAGTCAGGAGAAAAATCTTTATTGATCTAAGTTATAATGGATAGTTTGCAAGAAGTCAAATGATAATATTTGATATTGCTCATGGCAATGTGGTACAATCTTAATATATAACTTCATAGGTCACTGATGACTTCTAGTACTAAAGTATGGATTTTTTTAACTTGATAATATTTCAGTAAAACTGCAGGAATCCTCCATGTGTTTATGAAGAAAATTGAGTCAAACAAATGTTGCTTATGCCAATAATTGTGCATACACTGATGATACTTATCTAAACTAAAAGCTCTTTAACTTCTAATGTACCTTTGTGTGTCATACCAGTTGTCTTTTTTTTTTAAGAATTTTTTATTTTATTTATTTATTTTTTTCTTGTTTCAGAACCTTTGTTTATTCACTCATTTTTATGGCCGGCTCAGTCCGTCCCGAGGGCAGGGCTGGCGCAGCATGTGGTGCCTGGGATCGAACCGTGGTCCCTGAAGCCGCCCAAGCTTTCCCAAACAAGCGCTTTAGACCACTGAGCCATCCCGCCAGGCCCCCAGTTGTCTCTTGATGGGTATTCTCCATTTCTGTTTTCTTTCTGCACCACTGAATTTTATCAGTTTCATTTTCTCTGTGACTCTGACTCTTCCTCTCTCTCTACCTCTCCCTGTCAGTCTGAGGAGAGCCTGAGAGTGCAGAAACAGAGGAACTGAGGAGATAGGGAGATGAAGCACGTGAGGCAAAGCAAAAGAAACTTACAGTTAGAGACTGTGCAGACGAGAAGTCAGCAAGGGCTTGGTCTGAGGTTCATGGTCCTCTATAGCAATGAAAGGTGGCTGTGACCTTGACAGGGCCAAAGGGTTCCCAGTAGGGAGCGGCCCACACTGGGTGTCTAGGTGTCTCTCCTGGGTTTGTGGCAACAAAATGACAGGAAAACTGTTGGGAAAACGTGCACTTGAGCCTACACAAGACCACACTCATCTTAGCTGGTACAAAAGGAGTTATTTATTGACGGCAACTAGCATGTGCTGGGCTGCTCAGCCGAGCTGGACAGCAGTGATGGCTGGGGAGGCAGGATCTTTACAGAGCAGGGAATGGAGGAAGGGGAGTAATCAAGTGTCTTTAGCTGGACCAGGGTATTCTGGGCAAACAGGAATGGGGAAGGGGAGTCAAAAAGTGTGCCAGGCTGGGCCCCAAGTATAGAGTGTTTGAGTCAAGCTGAGACAATGTTAAACAACTGGATATAGGCAGTCAAGCTTAGATCTTTGAGGCACAGGTGTGGTTGAGGCATCCCTGGAGCATCAGAAGGGGTACAGGAGAAGGGGGCCCATGGCTGGGTGCCTTGTAAACAGCTAATGACTGATTTGGCTAACTATTACAGGGCTCTGTAAATCAAATTTCCCCTTAACAATTATGAGGGAAGATGAAAATTGTCATCAAGTATTGGATGGTGTGCAATTTTAATAATTTGTGCAATGTACATACATATTCTACCCAGCAACCCTAAGCAAGGTAGGTGCCCAGCATTTCTGAATCAATAAATATAACAACTGATAAAATCATATGATTATCAGTGGGACAGAACAAAATCTTACAGAGAATAATGAAGCAAAGTTTGAAGGATCTGTAAGTCTGTTTTATTTATTTGACCTATGAAACAGAGCCCATAGGTAAAACCAAACCTAGTTTCCCTCCCACTATACACACTCACCTCTGACACTTGAGGGTAATTGCTTATTTCATAGAAAACCCAGCAGAAACTTTTCACTCTCATTTCTTTGAACTGCATGCTAGTTATTTCTTTCCTTTCAATCTTTTGTATTTTTCCACCAATTGATGTTTTTCCTGATATAATCACTTGGATTTTTACCATTTCAAAAATACCTCTTTGCTAAGTGCTGACCCTTGCCATGCAAATAGCATTCGTCAGACAACTAAACCGATCCCTTAGGCTTGTGAATGCGTTCCAGTAAGAAGTGACAGGTCATCAAACAGTGTGTCAGCTAATGACTGATTACAAGAGCCATGGAAACTGAAGAGAGTGAAAGACAGGAATGACATGGAACAAAGCGTTTGAGGAGAAAGTCCTCAGTAATCAGGTGAGACACTTCAGCAGATATTTGAAAGAGAAAGTAGATATCAGCCTCAACCAACTGTGGACTACTCATTGAGATTCTTATGCACAGAAGGTTTTGTACGTAACATGCTGAGGAAATAGCCAATGGTGATGCTAGGATACATAAGTGCAGATCCTGAGTTCCCGTCCAGGTCCATGGCAGAACCAATGCTGTGAAAATGACGGTACTTTCCAAATTGTTATACAAGGGCCAGCCCCATAGCTCAGCCGACTAATGTGCTTGCTTAGGCGGACACAAGGACTGACTTCTTTCCTTGCTATCATGCCGGCCCTGCCTCCAGGGTGTGCTGAGACAGACCCTGAGACTGGGCATGGTGGGGCACCTGTAATCCCAGTGCTTGGGAGGCTGAAAATAGTAGGAGTCCGATCTGTGTGGTGAGACCCTGGAGACCCTGTCTAAGTACATGGCTGAGTAACACAAGGCTCTGTAAATTAAAGTGATTTCTAAATCTCATCATTATCCGGGAGTTTAGGTTCCTGGTGTTTTGCTGGTATGTGCTATTAATTTAATGTCTAAGTCAGAAGGATCAATCCATATCTACGTAGACTCTAGAAAGAGCAGCATTCAGAGGCTTCTATTTCCCAGTCTTTCTTGGCTGACCTTGTCATTTTGGTGGAGATAGGAGAGTAATTCCTTCCTTTTGATACTATTTATTTTTTGAGCCTGCAGGCTTGTCCCTTGCAATTTTCACTTAAATCTGCTCAACAAAGAGAGAAACATTTTGAGTCAGAGTGTTTTATTTGTGTGTTTTCTTGTAACAGAGAGCTGGATTTAAATCCACAAGAGCATTTACAGTTATTGTCAATGTTCTGGAATGTATTTAAGTTTAAAAATTTGAACTCTAGACTGTTGGTAATACAGTCTGTTGTTAATCTGGGATTTAGAGTGCATTAGCAATCTACTTACCTGTTAATCATGTTAATTTCTCATTCAGTGTGATCTTTTCAGTAGTGTACTCTTTGTTTAGTATAAAATAAAGTGCCCTATCTGATGAACATAGCCTCACCTCTGTTCAATAGACTTGTAAGCTCATCTCACAGAAAAGGTAATAAGGTGGTTAGATTGGGCAATAGTTCTCCTTGCTGTTTTGCTATAGGTTACTAATGTGATAACTATTTTTTTTCTCTTTTTGAGACAGGGTCTCACTATGCAGTTGAGGCTGGTCTTGAGCTCCCTTTTGTAGCCCAGGCTGGTCTCGAACTCACACCATTCCTCCTGCCTCAGCCTCCCGAGTGCTGGGATTACAGGCGTGCGCCACCACGCCCTATAGGTTACTAATGTGAATGCAGACTTTTTTCCACTGCAAAACTTCAACATACACAATCTTACCAAAATGTTAATTTATGCTAAAATTCAAATATCTCATAAATAGTTGAAGAACCAGTAAATCTTGTATGCAAGGTTTTTTGCATTTTAGAAACTTAAATTTATTGGTACCATTTTGCTATACATAATGAGCACGTTCATCATAGACTTTTTGTATGTGTACATGATATACCTTGATTCCTTTTATTCCTCTCCCTCCTTTCAGCCCCTCTTCCCTTCCTTATTTAAAAAGCTTTGTTTCCACTGTATCTTTTTCGTCATTTTTTTCTCTTGTTTGCTTTCTGCTTTCCCCCTCCTTAGTTCTTCTTTCCTCTTGAACAACTTTCTTTCTTTCTTTCTTTCTTTCTTTCTTTCATAAATGATCTACAGGGTGTTCAAGGTCTCACTGCTAGATCGGACTTGTACTAATTCACCTGTTCACAGCCTTCCAAAATGTGGCCTTACAGGCCCAGACCACCACGCCCAATCTCAATTGCCCTCTCAGCGTGCCCCAGGGATGGGGCTGGCATGGCAGGCCTGGGGATGGAAACCTGGTTCCTGCACCTGTTTGCAAGCACTTTAATCCCCTGAGATATTTTGGCAGTCCCTGTTGAACAATTTCTTTGTAACTTGGTAAACAATTTTTAAAAGTTGTATGAGTTGTTTGGTTTGCATTCTCTGTTTCCAAGACATGTTCTGTGTATGGCCAACATTTTTCTGCAGTATAATAGAAAGGTACTTAAAATGATCTATCATAGAAATGGGAGTAACTATGAATTGTAGCCTACTTGGTTTGGGTATTTACCTGCTTGTGATATTAATGAACTTATATCTTAACAATTCATATATAGTACATGCAGACATTAAAAATGTGTAACTGCTTTTATCACATTATATAGATATTTCTTAGAATATCAATGATTGATGGAAAATACTGATTCCAAGCTAAATCCAAGATGTTTGATACTCAGAAAGACAGTGATATGAAGATCAGTTACCTATGTTATAGAGTAATAATATCATGAAGCTTATCTGTTGGAGGGTTGAGAATGTAAGTTAACAGACCAAACATTGGAGAAATAAAGGGCTATGAGGATAGCCAATATTTTAGCCCTAGCCCTTCAAGGTCAGTAACGACTCAGGACATAAAAGAACCTGTGCTGTAACATCCCATAATTCAGTGGTGTCCCAAATTTTCTGGTCAAGGAGATTATGAGACCTCAGAAGAAAGGAATAAATGAAGTATAGTGCGTCTAAGGAGAGTCATCTAGAGAAAAAACATTCTCTGAGGCTTTCACAGAAAGCAAACTGGTCAAGCAATGGCCGTGACTCATCCCAAAGGCTGACACTGACAACAGTCCTACAAACCACTGTACATGGTACCAAAGTTAATCCTGAGGGGATTTGACTTTAGAAGATACAAAAGATGAATGATATGTTATACAGGTCTTGCTTTAACTTGCCGTTGATCATCCAGAAGAAAGGCTTAATTATGGAGCATAAAATGCAGAGCTAGCTCAGTATGATGACATGTAAGAGTCTTAAATCAACAACCTCCAATATTGCCAGTTTCACCGGTAACCCAATGCAAACAAAGAACATTGGATACAACTACTTCCACTCAGTTCAAAGAGAAGAAATTTTTTCTTTATTTCTTTCCTTACCAATACCAATCAGAAAATTTATCATGTCTACACCTGGTGCTCTGTATAACTATTATGAGGACAACAATATGGAATGTGTCAGTTATTGCAAATGTATTATTAATGTGTTTTGAAACTACCATATTGTTATTTCTTCTTAAACCTAATCAAAAAAGAAATGGTTGGATTTAAACTTGAAATGTTTGATAACAATACTTATTTTCCTAAAGTGTGTATACTTTTATTGGGCTAACTACATTATTGAAAAGATACCACATATAATGGAACTTCAAAAAGTGAAGAACATTATTTCATGCACTTCCTGTCTACATAAATAACGACTTTATGGACAATATCTTACAAGAGTTTGATACTGAAGTACAAGCAGGGCTGCTAGGACTTGCCAACTTATTCATAGTTTAAGAGACAAGTCAGTCAGAGCAAATTTTCTAGTCTGATTGACTAGTCTAACAGTGTTGTCACCTAATGAGATGAAAGCACAGGGATTTGGAACTGGTGGAGTGGTGATGACAGTGGGGGTTGCTGGCAGGAGCTGGATTAATGCAGCCTTGGGGAACCTACACCAGTAAATGGCCCACAGGGTCTTACTTAATAGATCAGACTCATAGTGATCCTCCTGTTTTCAGTCTCCCAAGTGCTGAGGTTACAGGCTCATGCGCCACCACACCCAGTCTCAATTGCTATCTCAGCTCACCCCTAGGGCAGAGCCAGTATGGCATGGCAGGGATTGAACCCCTGGCCCTTGCTTCTGCCAAAGCAGGCATTTTTATCCGCTGAGCTATCTGGCCAACCTGGAACTCCAGTTCTTGTTCCATTACTATCTTTCATCAGCTCGGCAAATATTTACTACTGATTTTCAATTACTTGGCAGAAAATGTACTGAATGATAGAACTGCAAAAATAAGACAAAAGAACACCATGTACTGAAAGCTTTTGGGAACAGATAATTATTAAAATATATGATTAATTGAAATTCTAATAGGAATGAAAAAACAGGAACTCACAAAAGTATTTGAAAAGTGATTTTTTTTTTTTGAGGCAGGATCTCACAATGTAATTCAGGCTGGCTTTGGACATACTTATGTAGCCCAGGATGGCCTTGAATGCATGGTGGTCCTCCTGCCTCAGCCTTTCAGTTGCTAGCATGCCAGGTGTGTGTCACCATACCAAACCCAAGGTGATTTAATCTAATCTGAGAATATGCTGTATCTTCTTTCATTATTTTTATTGGTGTACATTTGAGATACAAAATGAATATGTTTATTGTGGGGTACTGATACATATATGTATCATATCCTGATTCTCTTTATAGCACTTTACCCCTCTGTTCTCTCTCCTAACCCTAAATCCCCTTCCCATCTCCTTCTACACAGTCTGTCTCTCTATTTCCTCTGGCCCAAATTTTCTAAGGACATTTTTCCAAATAACTGCTAATGATACTTGGTTGTTTTTTTGAAGCCCTAGGTTCACTTTTTGCTGCTCTCTACAAATTCCTCCTTTATTATAGAATGGTTTAAAAATTCCTTAATCTAGGAAATAGGGAGGGTGGAATTTTTCATACACTCTAACTAAAAGAAAATCATGTTTCTTGTACCTAACGTGGTACAACTTAATATGGATTCTTTTTGTTCCTGTTCCACAAATCTGGTTCTTCTCTTATGTAGCCACATAGCTTAGTGGACACCACTGCACCTGTGAAGAGATACACTTTATTTAGCTCAGCAATTCTTGGAGCATATCAACCCATGTGAATATGCCTTTCTTTTTTTCCCTTCTTTGGCTTTTCAGCATTATAATGGTCATGACAAACAGCCTTACTATAGAAAAATCATAAATATAGATTAATTGCTGCAACTTTTGTACTCTCTGACATGTTATTGTCAATCACACTGAAACTAATATTATGCATGAGCATTATAAGATTTAAGTGAGTTTTCCTCCTTGTTTCTACAATTATATTTGAAATTTTAAGACTGCGCATCCAAAGTTTTAATCCACAGGGGAAAATCATTGCATTTAAATAAAAAATATATGTACATATATTGTACATATTAATTCATAGCAAATGACCTTGTTATCTTTTTTATACATGACTTAAAACAAACATTATGAATAATTTGCATTTCATCTCTCAAAATAATAACAAAAGAAATTAATCAGTTGCCTGTTTTTTTTTATTTGAACTATTTGGCAATGCTTATGGCCCTTTTATTTCTTTTTTCTTTCCCTTTGGCTGGACTGGGGTTCGAACTCACAGCCTTAGACTTGCCAGGAAGGCACTTGTGACATGGAGCTACCTCCCCAGCTCCTTATTTCTTCTTTAAGAAGAAAATAAAATCATTATTTTCTTTTCGTGAGCTGCTAATATTTATTTATTTCTTAAATTTATGTTTTGGTACACAGTCTCACTACTCAGCTCAGTCTCACAGTAATCCTCTGTTTTCAGCTGCCCAAGCCCTAAGATTGAAGCCCTGTACCACTATTTCCAGACTCCATCACTGGCTCTGCGCACCCAGGGGCAGAGCGGGAGCTGCATACAGTCCCTGTGCTTGCCTAAGCAGGCAGTTTGTCAGCTGAGATATCTCACTGGGTCTGAGCTGCTGATATTTACACCAATGTGTTTACCATCATTGGATTTTGCATCCTTCTCTCATAAATTCTTGTGATATTTTCCCATCATGTCATAATAGACTGATTATTGCTGCTATGGTATTTTTTTTTTCACAGAACTTCATAGGCAGTGGAAATGTGTTTTTTCAATTGTATGTGTAGAGGCTCACAAGCTTCCGGATGATGTGAATGCATGGTGATGAGAAGTATTTGCAGAAGAGCAAATTTAGTTAAGAGGCCAAGTGATATGGAAATATTTTTGGCCCTATGTTAGCCCATGTTTTGAAAATATCTTTTATAATAAGTGGCTAGCAAACCACATGGTGACAAATTTGGAATGGGGATGAGTAGAAAAAGAGCAGCAATGCTGCAGAAACTGTCTTCCTGTAGTCATTTTCCTGCTTAGTCCTTCTGCATTTTCCTTTCCTCATTTGTCATATTGATGAAAATAATAGAATATACAGCAAAAGGTTATGATTTTTATGCCATAATACATCTCTAGATATTATAATAGTGCTTCTTATATAATAGACTTTCAATAATAAACCTATCATTACTATTATTTTTTACTCTATTTAAGGAGAATTGGTATGGAGGTAAATATCTGCAAGCTTTACCAACAAAAAACATCGTAGCCAGAATGCCCTTTATTCAGTGAAATAAAATAGTTATTCACGTTGTTATCTTTAAAAGTCCACACAGTCCATCTTCCTTGCCCCTTTATTTTTACACGGACTTAAGCTTTTGTCTTTTTCTGATTTGTTTTAGGTGACAATTCTCTACATAGAAGTTATGTACTTGAAAAATTATTATCTAACACCATATGTACAATTCATTTTTTAAAATGTGCTTGGTACAGGGTCTCCCTACACAGCTAAGGCTCATAGTGATCCTCTTGTTGTCAGGCTCTCCAGTGCTGGACTTGCAGGTGTGCGCCACCACGCCTGGTATCTACACTTCATTTTAAAACAGATGATCAGTATGTGTGTGAAAGGCCAAGAGAGACAATTTGGGCAACTTTTGTGAATAAATATGAAGTATGATTTGATTTTGTGTATGAAAATGAATTTGTGCACCTATATATATGCTAACAGATGATTGACCATCCTGTACAAATTTAGATTCTATCCTGACAAGGAATGTATTCTCTTGAGGGCAACTGTGAAGAAATTTAGGAGTGTGTCAAAAAGGACTGACTTTGCAGCAGCTAGGATGTTGGGTTTGGAATGATCTTTGGGTTGGTTATCCATTTAGTGAACAGCTGAGCTTTGACTTAATTGTGACTTAGAACTTGATTTCAAGTTTCAGTTTCCAACTTGTTGTTTACATATTTAGGAAATTTCTTAGGATGACTACTGTAATTCAGAGAAGTATGGACTAGGCAAGAAAAAGCGTATGAAGCAATTTAATGTACCCGAGCACTGGTGTTCTATGTATCACTGAGAGCATCTATCTTTAGCGTTTGAACTGTTAAGTGAGATAGCTGCAATATTCTTAGCACAGGGCCATACATAGTATAACATTCATCAAATGGTATAAAGCCTTGCTGTTACTTTTGCAACTGGACACAAATCAGTTTTTTGAAGGTAGGCCAAGGACTTAGCTCAGGGACAGAGCATTTACTTTGGATGGAGAAAGCTCTGGCTTCAATCTCTGGTGCTGAAAAAAAATGTAATGTATTTATTCACCTAGAAGTAATGGTCGAACAACGAAGCTTTGAAAGGTCATAATCTTTTTTTTTTCAATTTTTTTTATTGTTTAAATTTAACAATGGTAATGTTACATATTTTCATCATCAGATCAGTTTAGATTAATACATATAGGTATATAAGATTGATCAAACAATTAAACATTAACCTTTCTAAATCCACATTACTTTTTTTTCCCCCTTCTTTTCTTTGAAAGTTGACGTATTGCATATTGTCCTCAAATCATTCTATAGAGTGCAGTGTGTGGGCATGACCCACCTCCCTATTGATGTTGCATAGAAAAAAGAAAGAAAGAAGAAACAAAGAAAAAAAAGGAAAGAATATACTTCTCTTTGGACTAAGAGGAAGCAGATACATACACAGTCAAAGGTTTCGCAATTGCAGTGTGCCACCAGTGAAGCTTGTGATGTTGGAGGCTATTGAATCTAAGCCTCCTAAAGGTCATCTCACCCATCTAGCTCTGCGTTCCATGCATTGTAATTAAGAATTTTTTTTTCTTGCTGGGTGGTCAAGGGCAAGTCGAAGCAAGACCTGTATAACTAAACATTCATTTTTTTTGTATCTTCCAGGGTCAGATCCCCTCAGGATTAAATTTGAGACCATAGACAGTACTTTGTAGAACTGTTGTTAGTGTTAGCATTCGGGACAAGTCACGGCCATTGCTTGGCCATTTTGCTTTTTGTGAAAGCCTGAGAGAATGTTTTTCTCTGGGTGACTCTCCTTAGACACGCTGCAGTTCGTTCATCCCTTTCCTCTGAGGTCCCATAATCTCCTTGACCGGGAAATTTGAGACACCTCTGAGTTATAGGATATTACAGCATAGGTTCTCTTATATCCTGGCTCTTTATTGACCTTGAAGGGCTAGGGCCAAAATATTGGATATCCTTATAGCCCTTCTTTTTCTCCAATTGTCGGTCTGTTAATTTACATTCTCAACCCTCCAGCAGAAAAGCTTTGTGATACTATTACTCTATAACATAGGTACTGGGCTTATCATCACTGGCTTTCTGAGTATCAGATATCTTTGACTTAGCTTGAAAATGATATTTTCTGACCATCATCGATATTCTAATAACTTTCCATACAATGTGATATAAGCAGTTACACAATTTTGACACAGATATATGGAAATTCAAGGAAATACAAAACTGTAGCCTGTCAAGAATATGGTTTTTGGCCCAGTCTCTTATTTTCAAGTACTACTCTTGAGAGAATGACAGTAACTGAGTTTACACCAGGAGCAGTACATATCAAAAAGACAAGAGTGACATGTATTCCAAACATAATTTTAGTGTTACATTGTGCTATAATCAATATGCTGAAC
>PVJA010053141.1:0-12098 GCA_004027025.1 Myocastor coypus
TGATGATGTGGATGGGCGTAAAGGTTCTTTGATGAATAATTTTAATGCGTCTGCTATTGGTTGTAGAATGCCGTATGGGCCTACAATGTTTGGGCCTTTTCGTAATTGTATGTACCCTAAGATTTTTCGTTCTACTAAGGTTAAGAATGCTATTGCTAGAAGAATGGGAACTACTAGTAAAAGGAAATTGATTATGTACGAGGTCTTAAAATGTATTTGAAAAAAGAATAACAGAAATCTTAACACTACATTTATGTGCTCCTTCTTGGTATGTCTTTTGCCATCAGCTGGACTGTATAAATAAAAATGAAAATAAAATTTTAAAAATATGTAATAATATTTAGATATAAGTGAAATAGAACAAATAAATGGAAGATAGATTGTCTTTTCATCTTTATGATGTGTGGATGTTTGCTTGACATAATAAAATCCAGATTCCACACCAAAAAATAAAAGATGGTTCACTCACCATATTTAAAATGTTTGTTGGGGCCAGGGAGATAGCTCTGTGGTACAAGTGCCTGCCTGGCAAGTGCAAGGTTGTGAGTTCAAACCCTGGTCCTGCAAAAAAAAAAAAAAAAAAAAAAATGTTTGTTGTGTTTCTTGGCTAGAAATGTCTTTATGTATAGCATCCTCTTTATTTCTTTCTTCTCAAAATATAATTTAGTAAAACAGTCCGTATCTGTCAATCTTTTATGCTTCCAGGTGAATTGAAAGCAACAAACATGCTTCTCAAAGAACTGCATTTTGAAAGAATGCAATTATTGAAAGAACGAATTAAATTGTCTTACCAAGACTATATTTGAGGGACTGAGTTGTGGGAGGGAGGATAGTCATCAAAGCATTGTAGGGGAAATATTTCCATCAGAAAGTAGGAAAATATTGCTCTGCCAGAAGTTTTCAAAACTGTGGTAGTGCCAGCAATATAGCTCAGTGAACTGAGCACTTGATTAGGTAGGTGCAGGGCTAGGGTCCAATCCCTGACACCGCACACTGCACTGGTCCTGTCCTTGGGGGCCCAGAACCTGAGGCAGAGTCCAAGCATGGTGGTGCATGCCTGTAATCCCAGCACTAGGGAGGCAGAAATCAGGAGGATCACCATGAATCTGAGCTGTGTGGTGAGACCCTGCACACACACACACGCACACACACACACACACAATAAAAAAAAAAACAACCTGTGGAAATAAGAGTTCTATTATACTCTTTAAGAAATGTTAATCTACATATGTCACTGGTGTTTCTGTTTCTACCTTCTTTAGTCCTTCAGCCTTTAAGAGCTTAGTCTCTACTCATGCCGGACTAATATAATTCTCCAAATACCAACGCGGATTTTCAAATATTATTTTCTGAGGTTACACATTCTTAGGATGTATGTCTGGCTCAAGATCCAGAATATCTAACACATGCCTTCAAAACTCATGTTACATTCTTCTTGACACTCCCCTTGTCATTTCGTCATCGACATTTTTTCCTATGGATCTTCTACTATGTCAGAGTGTCTATATTTCAACTGTCGCCAACTTCATTATAATTCTTCACTTTCTTGTTGGATCTGTTCTCCCATACACCAGAAGCAGCTTAATCAAGAAGTCACATCTTCTTTCTCTCTATTTGTCAAAACCCTCAACTGGTGCTACTAAAATTTCTAAAGGTTTGGGCCGGGCAGATAGCTCAGTTGTCTGAGCATCTGCGTGGCTAGAGCAAGGATCCAGGTTACCCAGCACTCTTTGCTGTACCTGCCCAAAGTTGAGCCCACCAAGCCAGAAGAAGTTGTACATTCCTATAATCCCAGTGATGGGGAGGCTGATATAGGAGGATCATTATGAGTTCAAGATGTGTCACAAGACCCTGTTCCAAACTCATACATTAAAGAAAAAATTTTGGAAGGATTAATAAGTATTTTTATTCACTTTGATTTTTCATGTATCCAAATATATAGTGGTAACTTTAGTAAAGTCCATTGCATTATTTAGAACTTTTTCTTACAACCTTCAATGTATGTTTTTATTTTCTACATTTAGAATAAGTATCTATCTTACTCAGAAATGCCTACAATGTTTCCTTTTATTCCATAAATTCTTTGACAATTTCAATAAGTTCTATCAAAGATGTATCTGATAAAACTGAAGCTGAAATTTGAAGCCTTTATTTATAACATTCAATCAAATATCCCAAGTTGTATGAATTTGTTTGAAAGGCTTCCACGACAGCAGAGATATTCTGTTTGCAAAATAATCTTTATACTTTTTAAAGTATATTGCTATATTTCTCAATAACATTTTAACCACCTGTAGTCCATTCCAGGATTTCATACTGCTAGCCACAAGTTTATGAGCACTGTTTTAGTCTTTGAGTATTAATAATTTTACAAAAGGCCATGAACTATGTCTACATGTTAGCTTAAGAATCTATGTGTTGTTGACATATGTATGTGGTCCTTATCCCTCATTATGACAACAGAACTCGCCTGCTCAGCATATAAAAGAAATTATGTTCAAATATAAACATCTCCACATTAACAGAAAGAAATTTAGGGCCAGGGACTTAGCTCAACAGCTCAGCAGAGAGGCCTTTATGTTTAAATAACAATGCACATACCTATCCTCACTCAGCTTGTATGAATATATAATAAGCACACAAATATAGCTGTCTAGCGTAACCTGATCTCCAGACTATAAAAGTATATCAAATCTTTATGAATTTCTCTGAAAAGAGCAAAATTTTTGTTATCTTAACTATGTCGATTATCTTGCTCTAGAAAATATACAGGCAGAAATTTCTTTGTAAGTAGAAATCAGACAAGAAAAATATCTTGCTTACAAGTACACGTCTGGTTAGTGGTAGAGGTCCAAAGTTTCGATTTAGTAAGTGAAATACCACACCTCTTCAAACATTGTACATATAATCATTGTTTGATACTTGGTCCACCTTCTTACCAGTATTAGTATATGTTAATCTTTGGACACCAGTAACAGCAAATCTAAAGGTAACATATACAGTACTGTGGATACACTCAGTAATCTTTACAGAGATCTCAGTAGATGGAACTAGATGGGGCATAAATGATATTTGACCATGAAAATTTCTTAATTGGTGCTTCCTTATGAACTCATTAACTTTTCCCATTTCACAGATACTATCGAGTGATTTATTGCTACACACAGCCTTTTATTGTGCAGAAATTTCTAATATATTTCATGAATTGGAGTTAGGAAGTGACTTCTTCCTTCAAGTATATTGTTAATCAACTGAGTTTGATATGAGGTTCAGGGAATAGTATGGTCTCCACAGGGACAGCAGAGCTCTCTTATTTCAGTAGTCTTCCCACTGTGGTGGGCAGTTTTCTCTGGATGACTGATCTGATGAAAAAAGCTTATGTCTAGGAATGGGAGCAGACAGGAAATCAAGATAAACTGACATTTATTTTTTAAGATAAAATCATCTCTATTCTTGTGTAATATTATATACTATTTAAAATGAGAGGAAATTATGTTAGCTGCAAAATGAAGTACTAATTTTATGAAAGAGTCACACCAAAATAGAATACATTTCATCAGATTTACATTGATGAAAGTAGAAAATAAACATGACAGAATACATGCTTGAAAGAGATCAAGCATTTGGACAATTGGGAAAATAGCCTGAAGCTCAAGATTTGGAGTTGATACTCTTGGGTTCTAATAAGTCCTGTACATCAACATGCAAAAGCTATAATTCTTAAGGTCGTTTTCTATTTTTAAAGTAAGGTGAAATCTTTGTCATAAATTAGGTCATCTTAACCTGAAAACTTATAAGTTAACCAAAATTTAAAAATGGACAAAAATGAACAAACCCAGTTATTTTGTTGTCTTTTAATCATTGTGTCCTAACATTCAACATCTAATGAAGTGTTTTTGTCCCTCCAGATGGCATTCCCCTTGTTCTGTACATGCTGGCCTTCAGTTTCTGAGCTTGCATGAGTCTTCTACCTCAGGCTCAGGCACAGCTCAGAATTTTTTTTTTTTTTTTTGTGTGTGTGTGTGTGTGTGTGTGTGTGTTTAGTACAGGCTCTACAATGTCTCACTACACAGATCAGGCTCACAGGAATGTGCCTGTTTTCAGCCTCCCAAATGCTGGGCTTACAGAGGTGCTACTGCACCCAATCTCAAGTGCTGTCTCAGTGTACCCTGGGAACAAGGCCAGCAGGGCATGCCAGGCTCTAACCTTGGTCCCTGCGTCTCCCTATGAAGGTGCTTCAATCCACTGAGCTCTCTGGTCAGCCCTAGTCCAGACTGAAATTGGAAAACACAAATATCACCCTCTTACTTTCTTCAAGAGGCTATAATGGTTTTCCATTATACCTAAAATACATTTAAATCTCTAACCAAAAGATAATTTGAGAAAGTGTTTCAATAACTGTAGTTAGAAGTAACAATAGTAGTTTGTGCACCTCTAGCAAGACCAGGAAATACAACACCAAAATTCAAGGAGCAAGAGCACCTGCAACTTTATTGTGTTGTATGTCATAGCTTGACCAATGCACTAATGGACTCT
Organism: Myocastor coypus; assembly: GCA_004027025.1. Classification (NCBI taxonomy): domain Eukaryota; kingdom Metazoa; phylum Chordata; class Mammalia; order Rodentia; family Myocastoridae; genus Myocastor; species Myocastor coypus. The sequence continues at coordinate 4,537 of PVJA010053141.1, forward strand.
TCGTTTCAGACAGTAATCTTCTCTTTATGTTGTTGTTAGAAAATCATTTATTTTCACAGAAACTATGCCTGGATAGTTTGAATAATATATGATTTTCACTGAAAGGCAATAGGTTTAAAACAAAAACAAGTTTATCCACAGAAAAACAATTACTTGCCACAAGGAATTCTTCTAATTTTTTCCATATTTTGCCTAACTCTGTGACTCAGTCTTCCACCTCTGTTCTCATTTTGACATCTGTAGGCCAATATTGGCTTTATATTTCTTAAATTCTCTGTAGAGAGGTTCTTGCTTCAGGTCTTTGACACCTGTTCTGTTACCCTTACCTGGAATGATGTTGTTCACTGCTTCATATATCCTCAGAGAATTTTTTATTAAATACACAATGTGATGCATACATATGTTTGATTATATTTTATGTTATGTTTCTCTTTAGGTACAAATTTAATAAAACTGAATATTTGCCTCAGCAACTCTTGTTTCATATATAAATAAACATATTATTTATTGCATAATACATTATCCCAAATCAAACATATATATACACATATATATACACACATATATATACTTCTGTATGTATATATATATATATACACATATATGCACACACAAACATATACACATATACATACATATATATATACATATATATATACATATATATATATACATATATATATATATATATATATAATGTGTTTCTTCAGAGACACAAATAATAGAAGTGTGGAAGAGAATAAAAGTAAGAAATGTTTGGTGTCATATTTGCTAATTTTTTACTTTTAGGGACAAATAAAATTATTACTGCATTAAAGGACAAAGACCTACTATAAACGTGGCTCGAAACAATACCTGAGCAATGCATAACCAGCAAAGTATTTGAAACACAAATTATGAGGGCTGGGAAATGTCTTGTTTAAAGATGCTTATAGAAACCTTTTAAGGGTGCTACTGAGAAACAAGGTAACATTGATTTTTATTGAGAGAAAATGTATTAACCTGAAGTATTTTAAAAATTCAAGGAAAAGCCGGGCGTGGTGGCACACGCCTGTAATCCCAGCATTTGGGAGGCTGAGGCAGGAGGATCCATGCAAGTTCGAGACCAGCCTGTGCTACAAAAGTGAGGTCAAGGCCAGCCTTAACTTGATCATGAGACCCTGTCTCAAAAAGACAAACAAAACAAAACAAAACAAAAAAATACAAGGAAAACACAGGATTGGAAGACAGAGAACTACTACTACTTTTCATTAGGAATGAATGTTGCGAAATAAGTGATTACTGAAATATGCAAAAATTTGACTTGTATCAAATATGTAAGGAAAACATAGTAGTGAAAATGACATAATGGTAGTGAATTAGGAGTGGGGTATACCAAACATCACATGCACAAAAGTTGATAATCAATGGATTGTTTTATGTATGTATGTATGTATTTATGTATGTATGTATGTATGTATTTGTGTTTTAGGGAAGTGTCTACAGGGTATTCAGAGTCTCACTACTAGATGGCCTATTTACAGCCTCCCAAGAGCTGGGATTACAGTTGTGTACCATTATGCCCAGTCCCAATTGTGATGTCAGTGCTCCCTGGGTGTGCAGCTGGCACGACAGCTGGGGGATCAAAGCCCTGACCCCTGTGCCTGCTTGCAGGTGCTTTACTCCACTGAGCTATTTGGCTAGGGTCCTAGAAATGGACTATTTTAATATCTGGAAGTCTTATCAATTATGAACTTTTGGAAGGGATGTGCCTGATACTTACACAAATGACCAGGTCAAAAAGGCATAAACTTTATTTGCTACTTATTGTACCAAAGATCTCATTAAAAACAGGCAGATATTGCAGTTTACTTGAAAATGAGAGAAGAAAAGAGGGAAGTAAAAAAGAAGGAAGGAAAGACAATTACATCATTTGAAACGCAATCTAATTTTTGATCTGCTTAAGACATCTGTATTATTTTCAATGAAGTTAAAAGTCTTCTGATTTTTCCTTTCAAAAGTATGATTTTCATTTACTTTTTTCTTGTGTCCTTGTGGTACAATTTTTCTTCAGATTTCTGTAGTCATTTGCAAACTTTTGCGCCACAAAGTTAGTTACAATAGTAAGTTGTTCTATTTCACTTTATTTAATATTAGGAAAGAAACAGAGAAACAGAGCAAGAGATTTTATGACATAGCATCATTCGTGATGAACATAACTGAATTTTTGTTACAGTCATTTACTGGGAAACTTCAGGATGTTATTCAACTAAAATACAGTCAATGAAAATGTATGCAGAGTAGAAAATTATTTACTCATTTTGACAATGAAGCAAATATGAAGACTGCTATAAATACAAATATGGAAAGCATGTAAAATGATGCTTTGATCACACTTTTTTATTTGTTCATGCACAAATTATATAACAACAAAATACAAAAAGAGTTAGGAAATAAAATGGTATAAATCATCTTTATCATCTACGGTAAAGCAAGCTTGATGATACTGAGACATTTTTGTAGGTATCTTGTGAAATTTGTGCAGAAAGATAAAGCAAGACGTATTAGCTGTTGTTGTATTATAAAGAGGTTGTCAAATAATACAATCTTTTTTCTTTTTCCTCCGTTTGGTTCAATGTCTCACTACTGAGCTCAGACTCATAGCGATCCTCTTGTCTTCGGCTCCTCACTGCTGAAGGCAGGTGTCACGGCACCCTTTCTGGGTACTGGGGCTCCACGTGCCTGGGGATGGGGTTAGTGGGGCATGTGTTTCAGGGAATGGATCCCCAGTTCCTGTGCTTGCCAGGCAGGCACTTAGTACACTGAGGTATCGAGCTGGCCCAAATAAACTCTTAAAGAGTTTCTCTTGCAAATACCAAATGTAAAGTAGAAGTGCTCTTTGATGGCCGGTGCTGATGAAGTAAGATATTTAAGTAAACTCAAAACACGTGTGTTCTTACGCAACAGCAGTTGGAAAAATGCTTTTCTACACATTTGGCAAAAAAGATGCCCAAATTTCTGGATGTTCTGTGAAAGTACTAATCCAAATGAATATGTTGATGATTTTATTTTATAAAACACTCATTAAATAATACCTTTGATAAGTGTATATAGCTAAGCCAAAGAATAAGGTGATTTTGTGAAACAGAATATGAAGCAAATTAGAAAAAAAGAAATGGAAAAATACAGAAGACAAAAGATTTAATTTAGTTAGGAAACTTCAGCATATACCACTTCAACTTATAGAATTGTTTAAAGGAAAACTGTATCTTTACCGCGGAAGATATAAGTTCAAGAAAAGGTGAGATTTAATACTGAATGTTTCCTACTACAGAAAGAGGAAAAGTAAAACGGAATGATATTTCCTCTTTCCTCACTGACCTCTGTTGTAAAGGAGAATTCACATCACCTTTCAGAAACACAATGGAAGATTCACAATAAAAAAATCTAGAATTGCTTATACTGAAAATTGTTGGCATTGTACTTTAATATTAAACTCTTAAAATGTAGATGTCAGTGTGCTTAAATGTTAACAATTAACTTTAATAATAAGTAAAATTCTCTAAAAATTTATGCTTATCTGGGCCCAGCAGGATGGCTCAGTGGTCTAAAGCGCCTGCAGGTGGCTTCAGGGACGGCCAGTTTGATCCCTGGCACCGCATGCTACGTCAGCCCTGCCCTCAGGGCAGGCTGAGCCGGCCATAAAAATAAATAAACAAACAAAAGTTGTGAAACAAGAAAAAAAACAATAAAATAAAATTTTTAAAAATTATGCTTATCGTTAGTCATAGAACGTCTGCAAAGGTGATGCTTGCCTCGGTTTCAGCTTTAGTCTGGACACAGGATTCACGGAATAAATTCAGAAGAAATGACGGAATGTAGGTGTAATATACTTAACTAGATCAAAGAGCGTGGGCTCTTATATGATTTAGAAAAGAATCAAACTTTCACCTAGCTGAAGGAAAATTTTACATTTTTAGGTGGGCTTTATGCAGAATATCACCTTTTTAACTATATTTTTGTTACACACTTCCTTAAAATATACTTAGTGAAATAATTGTCAAGGCTTTTCTTTTCACCTATAAATAAATCTTTATTTAAATTGTTTCCGTGGACACTATTTAGCATTCATCAGAGCCGGTCCTAACAACTCTGAACTTGGGCTTATAGCATGTTTGTGCTCCTATAGCACTACCATGTTTCAGGCTTGGAAGATTAAAAATGGATGCTGTTGGATTTTCTATTCATTCATTTACACTTCTCTCATCAACATTTCCTTCCCCACATTATTTTCTAAGATGCCATTAATAGGTAAAAGGGAGCTCTGTTTTAACCATAACTGAGCTCAAGTTTATCCCATATTTTGGGAGTCCCTGGTTCGGATGCTTCACGCACGCAGTTTCACTGCCGTTACTCTCTCCTCTGTGACAAATTATCCTGTACTCAATCATCTTTGACCACATCAGCCAAAACTGTCTGTTTTTTTTTACTTTTCCTGTTGGGTCCCCTCCCTGACTCCAGGTGGTGCTGTTGGACCAAAGTCAGGATGGCTTCCTCAAATGTTTCTGGGATCTGTTGTTAGGACCTAACAGGGGCCTGGAAACCCATCCCTAAACACGAGCACTCAGTGGGGTCACATAAGTGCTTTCTTTTTGCACCACAGTTCCGAGGTGGAAGATAGCAGTCTGCTCTGACTCCTAAATAGTGAGGGCCTGCTAACCTCTCCAAGATCTCTGTGAGAGTTCATATTCCACAAACATGCTCAAATCTATAGATAAGGCTCTCCCGGAAGAAGAGGAGAGGGAGAGAATATGGCTGTATACTTTTACTCACAGATTCCTTCTCTTAGTGTATCATCCTCAAATCCTGCCTTTCTGTTTTCCCTCTCTCATCTCTAATGTGACTGATGTGAGGGATGTAAGCATGTGAGACAAATCTGTTATTATATGTTTTTACATTTTCTGCACACATTCTACACACAGTGAGTGATCTGTCCCTGAAATTCCATACCTATCCTATTTTGGGATTATAGTGGAAAGATACTACTAAATTATACTTAGCAAATCCAAATATATGATGCTGAATAACAATAAGTTTATGAAGCCTCTTATATACTTACATATGTCCAGATCTCTATTGGAAAGGGAAGTATTTGAACAGGAAGATGCTAGGAGATTAAAGTAGGCATAAGAGAAACAGGAAAAGACATATTTGTTTATCACAGTTGAGATCCTGGAAAAGAACTTTTGTTGGTAGAGAGCAATGCTACAGACTTACACAAATTCATGCAATTTTGCGTCCTATCTTCTTCCTTCATAAAAATAAATCAATAAAAAGAACAACCCATTGCAATGAGTTTGAATGCTATACAAGAATATCGGATATTTGTCTGACTTTACATTTATAGTCAAAATGCCTTTCCGTGGAGTTGTTCATGCAGTGTTCCAAAAGCCTTCTTGAAATATATTTTATATTTTTTAAAATTTTATTAATGTTAATAAGAAAAATAGCAATGAGACAGATTTAAAATACATTAGTAGGATAGCCACAATAATTAATGCAATGCATACTGTTGTCTTTATAGTAGTTGTTCAGAGTACAAGATGCAGACATGATAACTTTTCTAAACACTGTTAGTACAAATATTTCTTCTCATTGAACTAACAGAAAGTATTTGTATGTATAGTTCGATAGTCCATAACAGCAGGGGGTTATCAGGAGAATTGACAATGTCAGAAACTGTTCACTGGAGCCTCTTACAGCTCAGCATACTAATCTGGCTTTACTTCTTGTGCCTTGTGGTTAAAATTATCTGCTGAGTGGTTGAGGCCAAGGTAAAGCAAGACCTATATAACAAAACATGTGATTTTTGTATCTAACAAGGTCAGTCAAATCCCCTCAAGATTTACCCTGAAACCATGTACAGCGTTTTGTAGCACTTCTGTCAGTGTTGGCCATCTGACCAATTGCTTAACCAGTTTTACTCTCTATGAAAGCCCCAGAGAATGTTTTCTCTCTAGGTGACTCTCCTTAGACACATTGTAAATCATCAATTCCTGTCCTCTGCAGCCCCATGATCTCCTGGAACAGGAAAGTTGGGACGGATGTTACAGTACAGGTTCTCTTATGTCCTCAGTCCTCAGTGACATAGAGATGCAAGAGCTGAAATATTGGCTATCCTTGTAGCCCTTCTTTTTTTCTGATTTTTTGGTCTGTGAATTTAAGTTGTTAACCCTCCAGAAGAGAAGTTTAGTGATATTATTACCCTACAACATAGGCACTTGAGCTTAAAAGAGGAAATGAGGAGTGCTTATGTAGGATTCTAAACATAGTTATCTTCTTAATAGTGTTGGTTGAATTTTTTTAAGAGATTATGGTTTAGAATTAAGATGTTAATTTTTTTCTATTAACTATAATGCTCTTAAATTTTAAAATGAGAATTCAAGTTAATAGAAATATGACACTTTGGAGTCTTCTGGAGCTTTTCAAAGCATAATGTAGTCATGTCAAGTATGTTCATCGATTCCTAGTTTTTAAGAGAAAAAAGTATGTAGTTTTATTTTCTTTGATGGCAAATTATTAAAAGATAAGCAGGCACAAACATGGACACTAATAAAATCTGCTTATTGGGGCTGGGAAGATAACTCAGTGGTGTAAGTGCCTGCCTAGCAAGCACAAAGTCCTAAGTTCAATTCCCAGTACTGAAAAAAAAAATCTGCTCATTATAGTACTTATAAAACTATACAACCAAAAACTTATTAAATATAAACAACTTTAAAAATTAATGAAATAATAATACTGGCAATGCTGGGACATCATGATTTGATTTGATGGTTTTCTTGAACTAGATGACTCACTAACATGAAGTTAATGTTATTTTACCAGTACGGATTTAGTTCATTTCATTGCTATTGTAGTTTTTGATATATGATGATTTCATTCTGAGGTCAATATTAATTTTACCATCATACTGTAAACAAGTTTCAGTTCAAGGTGTATGCCATAGGTTCTACTGCCTCTAGATTTAGCAAGAATATATTATTTACTTATTTGTTGACCTCTATTATTTTCTTATTAACTTGCGCTAACTTTAAAGAAAAATAACTTGCTGCCTTAACAAATCACAAGTATAAAAATACATCTAGATTGAAACTTAATAAGTAATCTGTGTATTATACTAATAATTAGCTCTGTCGTTCTAAGATAGTTGCTGAATTCATGGAACTTATCACTGAAATAAATATATATACTAAAATTTTTCTCAATATAAATTACTGTTAAGTAAGGTAAAAATAGAGTAAAAGAAAGAAAAAGGAACCCAAAGAGGACAAGCAAACATGTGGAAACCAAAATATACAACTCCCTGAAGAAAGACAAATTATACCTTGTGCACAATTGTATTGTACAGTTACTTTATAAAATGGTATTGAATTTTACATTAGGCTCCATAACTAGGGCAATAATTTTTAGTTTTAATTTTCTGTTTTGAAATACTTCATGTATATTGCATATTGCATATGTTGAAAGCATAATATAATACCTAAACACTAAGACATAACTTAGGAAAAGCTACATTACCATAT
>PVJA010053142.1:0-12081 GCA_004027025.1 Myocastor coypus
TTTTTTTTTTTTTTTTTTTTTTTTTTTTTTTTTTTTTTTTTTTTTTTTTTTTTTTTTTTGAAACGAAGTTGCTGTGTGCCACCCAGGCTAGTATTGACCTCCTAGGCTCAAATAACCTTTCCCATTTCAGCCTTGTAGAGACATGTCGACCATACTTGGCTTCAAGTCAAATTTTGCTACAAGCTTCTAAATACTTGCTTTCAGTTTCCACACTTAGCTCACTGTTGATAAGTAACAAGAGGCCCAGGAGCCCTCGTCCCAGGGAGCGAGCTGGGCCCCTGGGACTGCTCTGATACATCGTTATGGGAGAGGTGTGGCTGGAGGAAGCTCCAGGGTGTCGTGTTGAGCGAGGCCGTGGATCAGTCCACAGCCTTAACTTCCTTCCCTGGATCTAAGAGCAGTGTTAAGGCAGGAGCTGGCTATGGATATGTAGATCCTTGAACAGTGTGGGAGCCAGAGTAATTTATCAATGAATCCAGTTTTCTGCCGCATATCCCAGACCCAGGCCTCTAGGACAGACCAGGAAACCAACATGGGATGTATATTTGTGAATAAAAAAGTCTGTTGCATAACAGAAGAGCTTGACTTTTTTTTTTTTTTTTCTCCTGTAATCAGGGCATGGTCTACGGGGTCTACAGGGTTTCACTACGTAGGTCAGACTCGTAGCGATTCTTCTGTTTTTAGCCTCCCAAGGCTGGGATTATGGACGCACCATGCCCAGTCTCAGTTGCCCTCCAGAGCATCCTGTGGGCAGGGCTGGCAGGGCATGTCCGTGATTGAACCCCAGCTGCTACGCACTGCCTAAGCAGGTGCTTTATGGAGGTGTTGGTGGTATAGTGGTTGGCATAGCTGCTTTCCCAAGCGGGCACTCCAGTCCCCTGAGCTCTCAGGCCGGCCCTTGCCCTTCTGATAGCTATCCATACAACCACTGATACGCTCTGTGGACGGCAAGACGCATGGAGTTTCTGGCTTCTGTTTTTGCTTTTTGTCTTGCCATGGTTGGAAAAGCCACAGGTGTCACTTGCTCTGCAGTTGATTAACCTCTGCCTCCCTTTCTCCAGCTCTCTGGTTGTGTTTGCACTGGGGCTCTAACTGCCACATGTCCGTTTCCTCCATTCCTTCGGGCATCACTAGGTTCTGTAATAAAATGCTTTTGTCTATTGAAATCCTAGAACAGGAACAAGGGGGAGCCGGGGAGAAGAAAGCCTGGGAAGGAGACGTGGGAATACAATGGCCACCATCGTGAAGGATTAGGCTGTCCCCATTGATCGGCAGAGCAAGGCATCAGAGGAGAGGAGGGGAAGCCGGAGAGGAGGTGCCTACTGTGCACCACGTACCCAGATAGACCTACTGTGTGCACGCACTGCAATGAAGGGACACAAAAATCTTGTGTGGGAGCAGAGAATTATTACTTGGTAGAAGATGGATCTCAGTTGAGAGAGCACCCTCCTGAGTACTGTACATGGAATCACTCAGAAAGTGTGGGTGGGGGTGTGTGGCTCGGTGGCACAAGCACCTGTCCGGTAAGCATAAAGTCTTGAGTTTGATTCCTGGTACCAGGAAGAAAGAAAGAGAGAGAGAGAGAGAAAGAAAGTAAGAAGAAAGGAAGGAAGGAAGGAAGGAAGAAAGATGTGGAGTATTTTAATTTTAAGACAGGGTCCTACTATGTAGTTCAGGCTAGCCTCAAACTCACAAACTCACAAACTCACAGTGATCCTCCTGCCTCACCCTCTCAGGTGTGTGTGCCACCATGCCCAGTTTTTTTGTTTTTTTTTTTTGTCTTTTTGAGACAGGGTCTCGCTAGGTAGTTCAGGCTGGCCTTGAGCTCACTTTTTTTTTTTTTTTTTTTTTTTTTTTGTGGAGCCGGGGATTGAACTCAGGTCCTTGTATTTGCTGAGCAAGTGCTTATTCTACTGAGCTATCTCCCCAGCCCTGAGCTCACTTTTGCAGCCCAGGCTGGTCTCGAACTCACATCGATCCTCCTGCCTCAGCCTCTCAAGTGCTGGGATTACAGGCATGTGCCACCACGCCCAGCTAACATGCCCAGTTTAAAGTTGCAATGTTGAATAAATAAATAAGTAAATAAATGTGTTATTTTCCATTTTTCATTTACATCTGGTACAAAGCCACACAAGTCTTCAATAACAGTTTTTTAAATTTTTAAATTTTTAATTATTTATTTAATTATTTATTATTTTATTTTTTAAGATTAAAAAAATTTTAAAAATTTTTTTCTTGTTTCAGAACTTTTGTTTGTTTATTTATTTTTATGGCCGGCTCAGCCTGCCCTGAGGGCAGGGCTGGTACAGCATGTGGTGCCGGGGATCAAACCGCGGTCTGTGCAGCTGCCCAAGCTTTCCTAAGCAGGCGCTTTAGACCACTGAGCTATCCTGCCGAGCCCCTTATTTTTTTGTTTCAGAACTTTTGTTTGTTTGTTTATTTATTTTTATGGCCGGCTCAGCCTGCTCTGATGGCAGGGCTGGCGCAGCATGTGGTGCTGGGGATTGAACCGCGGTTACTGCAGCCACCTGCAGGTGCTTTAAACCGCTGAGCCATCCTGCCGGGCCCCCTTTTTAAACTTATTTATTTATTTATTTATTTATTCTTGTTTGTGACATTTCTTTAACGGGACGTTTTATTAGTTTTGTTCATGTACATTCACTTGAAGTAGTTGCCAAATTTACTGCTTTCTCGACTTTAGACAACAGCGGAAGGGAGAGTAATGTTAGAGCGCCCCCTAGTGCATTTTAGTATAAACTTCTGTAAAATGGGTCTTAAATCTACTTCAGATTTAGAAAATACACATGCCTACATAATAAAACACGGGACTTCCTCCCCTAAGTAAAAATGACATTAGGTCAGTGGAAGTTCTTGAGACTGGTTCTGATCCTCCTCTGTACTGCAGAGGAAATGTCAAGCCTGCTCTGCTTTAATTTTTCCCTTCTGGCTTTACTTCTAATTTTGCCCACCTCTGTATTTTCCTTTTTATTTATTTTATGATTACTATTTTCTATTTGTGTATGTGGCACAAAGTCTCACTACGCAGCTTAGACTTGTAGTGATCCTCCTGTATTCAGCCTCCCCAGGGCTGGAATCACAGGCCTGCACCACCACACCCAAATTCTGTTGCTGGCTCAGGACGCCCTGGAAGCAGGACCAGTGTGTCCTGGGAGTGGGGATCGAATCCTAGTCCCTGCACTTACCAAAGCAGGCACTTTGTCTGCTGCACTCTCTCACCAGCCTGTGTAGTTTCCTTTTTATTTTATTTTATTTTTGTCTTTTTGAGACAGGGTCTCTCTATGCAGTTCAGGCTGGCCTTGAGCTCACTTTTGTAGCCCAGGCTGGTCTCAAACTCATACTGATTCTCCTGCCTCAGCCTCCCAGGTGCTGGGATTACAGGCGTGTCCCACCATGCCCAGTGTAGTTTTCCTTTTTAGAGGTATATAAAATTAGAAAAACAAAAAATGAATTTAAAAAAAACTAGACTGTTCCAACTAAGTAAAATGAGCATTTGTTGATGCTGAAGACAGGGAAGTCATTTTAGAGGAAGACACATACCCTGCTTCTGGGTCAGATGAAACAACGGAACTCTGCCTGTCCAGGAGAATGAATACAAAAGCCATGTCCTGGTTTAATGTCCTGGGCAGGTTTCTCTGGGGAGGCTAACTCTGAGGCACAGTGGACAGAACCGACTTCTGGGTGACACCAGAAGGACCTAACTCCAAACACAGCACATTTATGGTCCCAACACACAATTAGCCTAAGGGGAGATCTCTGACCTTTCTCCGCCTAGGTCCAGTTATCATTTAGGTGTCTAAAAATACCTTAATAATTAGCTGTGGATCTTAAAACCTTTACTGTAAACTTATAAGTGCTAGGGAATCCTGTTCGGGCTTTTCTTTTTTTTTTTTTTGCGGGACCTGGGGTTTGAACTCACAACCTTGCACTTGCCAGGCAGGTACTTGTGCCATGGAGCTATCTCCCCATCCTCCAACTTTTTCTTTTCTTTTTTTATTTTTTGGTGGTACCAGGAATTGAACTCAGGACTTTGTGCTTGCTAGGCAAGCACTCATTCAACTGAGCTATCTTCCCAGTCCCTCACTATTGCTTATAGAACTTTGACAAACAGCAGTTACTCTGCCAGTTTGTTAAGTGCTCTTAGAGCAGCTTCCACTCTTTTTTTTTTTTTTTTTTTTTTGTCTTTTTGAGACAGGGTCTTGCTATGCAGTTGAGGCTGGCCTTGAGCTCACTTTTGTAGCCCAGGCTGGTCTCGAACTCGCACCAATCCTCCTGCCTCAGCCTCCCAAGTGCTGGGATTACAGGCGTGAGCCACCACGCCCAGCTGCAGCTTCCACTCTTTATGGCAGAGGACAGGTTTCCCCAGCATCTCTTGTCCTTTTTTAAAATTTTTTAAATTATGGCCCGCTCAGCTTGCCCTGTGGGTGGAACTGGTGCAGCAATGATGCCCAGGACCAAACTGCAGTCCCTGCGGTTGCCAAGCCTGCCTAACCAGGAGCTTTAGACCACTGAGCCATCTCACCAGCCCAATATTTATTCCACTGAGCTATCTCCCAGGACCCCCAGCATCTCTTTGGTGAATTTTTATTAAAGCCAATGGCCAATGGGATGTTGACCAGAGAAACAGCTGTATTCCTTTCTGGAGACTGGTGTCTGGCCGTGTAGGTCAATAGAAACTGAGAACAAGCTAAGCGTTGTGGCATAGCCTGTAATCCCAGCACTTGAGAGGCTGAGGCAGGAGGATTGATGTGAGTTCGAGATCAGCCTGGGCTACAAAAGTGAGCTCAAAGCCAGCCTGATCTGCATAGCAAGACCCTGTCTCAAAAAGACAAAAAAAAAAAAAAAGAGTAAGAAAGATTTTGGTCAGCCTTAACTAATGTACATGTAGAGTGTGATTGCTAGATGCTAAATGTAAGTTTAACCTGTGAGTTTCAAAATTTATATAAAACATAGTCTTGTCCCATTGTTAGAAAAGTTTGCCTGGGTAGGGGGCTGGGGAGATAGCTCCGTGGCACAAGTGCCTGCCTGGCAAGTGCAAGGTCGTGAGTTCAAACACCGGTCCCACAAAAAAAAAAAAAAAAAAAAAAAAAAAAAAAAAAAAAAAAGTTTGCCTGGGTGATTAGATGGAGAATGCAAACTTCTGGAGACTTCTTTGCCCTAGTGTACAGTGTGAAATCCCTCCAGTCAATTGCTCTGTTTTTAGAGGTGATCTCCTTTGTAGCCCAGAAAGTGCTCTACTGCCCACTCACCTTTTATATATGCAATAGTTTATTGCAAACTTATGCTTCCTTCTTTAGACATTCCCGTCACCAGACCAACTGTGACTTATGCTTATAGGTGTTAAGTGCACAGTTCCAGAGCTTTCTGGGAAGATTAAATTGCAAGCCAGTTTGAGGGTAGAAAAGCAGGTCAGATTTTGTCTTCTGCTCTCCCTCCAGATGACTTCTGTCTGCTCTGAATGGAATTTATTCAAGGGACAAGGTTGAGGGCATAAAAATCAGGGAGAAGTGAGGAGAGGCCAGGCATGGTGGTGCACAGCTGCAATCTCAGCATTTGGGAGGCTGAGGCAGGAGGATTGTTGCAAGTTCAAGACCAGCTTGGGCAAAAAATGAACTTGTGAGCTCGGGCCAGCCTGAGCTACATAGCAAGACCCTGTCTCAAAAAGACAGACATAAATAAATAAATGATATAAAAATGTGGTGTGCGTTGTCGGGGGGGGGGGGCGTGAGGCAGGGACACCCAGACTAATTTCTATATTGGTATTGGACATTTGCAGCCAAACTCACTGAAAGATGTTTGCTTTTGCTCCTCTAGAATGCATCCCTAGAGACAAAATAAAATATAGAGGAAAAAATTAGTTATGGCAGCTAAAAAGATAATACAAAAAAGAAGAAAAATGGTCAGCAATGCCTTATGTTCACTTTTTTTTTTTTTTTTTTTTTTGCATTAAGAAGTAGTCCGTACTTTCAAAATGTTGAGGTGAGCCACCGGAAAACCGAGCACCTGCAGGCTTTTAAGACAGTGGCTTTCCTGGAGCCTGAGGCTGCTCCTCCCCTGTTCTTTGGAGCCTGAGGACCAGACAGCCTTAGCCACAGCCTCCCCCACCATTAACTACATGCAAGGTTTCCCCACTTGCCCTGCTCACCTAGAGGATAGGGCTTCCAGAGCAGCGGCCTCCACAGGGCTCTACCACCCTTAGCTGGGTTTGTGCAAGCTCCTCACAGACAATAGCCTTAAAAAAAATTAAATGGACTTTTTTTTTTTTGGCTTTTCGAGACAGAGTCTCACTATGCAGTTCAGGCTGGCCTTGAGTTCACTTTGTAGCCCAGGCTGGTCTCAAACTCACACCAATCCTCCTGCCTCAGCCTCCAAGTGCTGGCATTACAGGTGTGCGCCACCCTGCCTGGCTGATAAATGGATAATTTGGAACTTCCAGAGTTCATGTGCCTTTTTCTCTAAGTGACATACAACAAATTAAGTCAGATCTTGGAAAATTTTTATTTTTAAAAATTTTATTTATTTATGTTATGACTGGCTCAGCCTGCCCTGAGGGTGGGGATGGTACAGCATGTGGTGCCAGGGATTGAACTGTGGTCCCTGCAGTTGCCTGAGCAAGTGCTTTTAGGCCACTGAGCTATCTTGCCGGCCCCCCAAATTTTTAGATGACCCTGGTAAGTACATTGATGTCTTTAGAAGATTTACTCAGACCTATAAACTAGGCTGAAAGTATGTTAAGTTAAATCTTAAATCAAACATGGACCTCAAATGAGAGACTAACAGCATCACAAGCTGCTATTACATTTGGAGATGAATGTCATTGGTTGATTTTAAACAACTAGAAGAGAGCCAGCCAGGGGAGCAATAGTCCCACCTGGGGCCCAAGGTCCCTGCTGGTCTAATAGCCAGGCAGGAGATTGGAGCAGGAGACATCATTTTCAGGTGTGTATTCTTGAAGGTCTTAAAAGAACTAAAACCAAGCCTTCTAGTTGTTTTAAAACTTCAACTAGTGGCACAAGTGCCTGCCTGGCAAGTGCAAAGTCGTGAGTTTGAACCCCAGTCCCACCAAAAAACAAAAAACAAAAAACTTCAGGTATTTGTCAGGAGAAAGATAAAAACACCTCTGCCAGGGGCTGGGGAGATAGCTTCGTGGCACAAGTGCCTTCCTGGCAAGTGCAAGGTTGTGAGTTTGAACCCTGGTGCCACCAAACAAACAAACCCTCTGCTTTCTTAGAATGTTTAATGTAGGCATACTTCTCTAGATTCTAATTCAGTAGAGGTATAGATTATTCTTAAAGATAAATTCATTACTCAGTCAGCTTCAGGTAATAGAAAAGGGCTACAAAAGATAGTTTTTGCTCCAGATAGATCACTTGATACCTGATACCTCCTTAGTACTCTATAGTCAGAACTGGGGGAAAAAACAAAACAAAACAGGGAGAGAAAACAAAGAGATTAAAAAAAAAAGAAAGAAAGAAAAGAAAAGAAAAGGTGGGGGCCGGGGAGATAGCTCAGTAGAATAAACGCTTGGGTTACAAAGTGAGCTCAAGGCCAGCCTGAATTGCATAGGAAGATCCTGTCTCAAAAAGACAAAATAGGGCTGGGGAGATAGCCCGGTGGTCTAAGTGCCTGTCTGGTAAGCACAAGGACCGGCCACATGCCGTGCTGGCCCCGGAACTCTTGGGTGCCCCGTGCCAGCCCCTGAAATCAGGTGTGGCAGTGGCACACACCTGTAATCCCAGTACTGAAGAGGCCGAGACAGGAGGATCACTGTAGTCTGAGCTGTGTAGTGAGACCCTGTACCAAACAAACAAACAATTTTTTTATTTTTATTTTATTATATATTTTTTAATTTTATTTTTTTTTTTCTTGTTTCAGAACTTTTTTGTTTTGTTTACTTATTTATTTTTATGGCGGGCTCAGCCCTTGAGGGCAGGGCTGGCGCAGCATGTGGTGCCAGGGATCGAACTGCAGTCCCTGCAGCCGCCTAAGCTTTCCTAAGCAGGCGCTTTAGACCACTGAGCCATCCTGCTGGGCCCCAATTTTAATTTTTTAAAAAAAACGAAGGAAGCCTTTATTTAGCTGACAGTTTGCTTGCATCCTCAGCTGGCTCAAAGGCAGACCATTTTAAGAGTTGAGGGGCCGAGGAGATAGCTCCATGGCACAAGTACCTGCCTGGCAAGTGCAAGTTTGTGAGTTCGAACTCTGGTCCCGCAAAAGAGTTGAGACATCTCGAGAATAGTTTGTGAAACTCCAGCCCTTAGGAGACTGAGACAGGAAGATCACCAGATTTTTTTTTTCCCCCTTCGGGACTGGGGTTCGTTATCTCCCCGGCCCCCTAAGATCACCATACATTTGAGGTTGGCCTGTGTTTCCTAGTTGAAAGCAGCTTTAACTGAATAGCAAGAAATTGGAGCCTTCTTTGCTACAGAGGGAGGGTCAGTGCCTCACTCTTCTCCCAACATGCCCTCTCTGCCCTTGGTGGCCTCAATCACAGACCCAGCTGCCTCGCCCTACAGGTTGTGGAGGAGAGGCTGGGCCAACTCTTCATGTAGAACATTCCAGCTCCATCCCTCAAGGGCCTGAAGCCAGTTGAAGGGTTCCCGCCTCCCTGCCCCCCCACCCCAAGCCCCGCCCTGGTCAGATGGCCATGCCCGTTGAGCTGCTCTTCCTGCCTCAAGCTCTGCCCCTGTCAGCTGGCCACGCTTCTTGAGCTGCTCCTCCTCCCGCCTCAACCACCCGCTGACATACCTGAGGCTTAGTGTGTCGGGTTTTTTAAACAGCAGGAGGCTCGTGGACACCCAGCAATCTGAGGAGATGCAAGACCAGTCAATAAATGATTTTTTAAAAATTTAAAAAAGAAAGACAGGGGCTGGGGAGATAGCTCCGAGGCACAAGTGCCTGCTGGGCAAGTGCAAGGTCGTGAGTTCGAACCCTGGTCCCACAAAAAAAAAAAAAAGAAAGACAAAACAAAAATAAAGGTAAAATTAATGAGACAGGCCTTCCTCCAAAATCAGATGGTAATAGACACCTTAACAGCAGGACAGGGCCCGGTGGGATGGCTCAGTGGTCTAAAGCGCCTGCTTTGGAAAGCTTGGGCGGCTTCAGGGACTGCGGTTTGATCCCCGGCACCACATGTTGCGCCAGCCCTGCCCTCGGGGCGGGCTGAGCCGGCCATAAAAATGAGTGAATAAACAAACAAAGGTTCTGAAACAAGAAAAAAATAAATAAAAAATTAAAAAAAATAAAGTTCTGAAACAAGAAAAAAAATAATTCTTAAAAAAACAAGAAACAAAACAAAACAAAAAAACAGCAGCACAGTGGGACACCGGTGTTGTTATAAAAACTAAATGTGTGTGTACATTCCTGATCTGTCTGCTAGTGTCTCAATAGCTGTTCAAAATATTAAATAACAGATCAACAACATGTCAGACTTAAAATTTCCCTAGACCTTGCCCTTATCCTTTTTATAAAAAGTCATTACTGCCTCGTCTTGGTGGAAATCTTTGACATTATTCATAATTATTCTGTTACTATTATTATTATTATTATTTTGTCTTTTTTTTTTTTTTTTGGAGACAGGGTCTTGCTATGCAGTTGAAGCTGACCTTGAGCTCACTTTTGTAGCCCAGGCTGGTCTTGAACTCACACCAATCCTCCTGCCTCAGCCTCCCGAGTGCTGGGATTACAGGCGTGCGCCATCATGCTCGGCTGTTGATATTATTATTTGGCCCATGCATACTTAATGATTTCTTTGGCTTTGTCTCCTCCAGACTCAAAGCCATTTGCCTACTCAAGATGAAAATGTTGGGTGGGCCAGAGAGCTCAGTGGACGGGGGGTTTGATCCACAGCCTGCCCTCTGGGGCACACTGAGAGGGCAACTGAGACTGGCTGTGGTGGCACCTGCCTATAATCCCAGTGCTTGGGAGGCGGAAAGCAGAAGGAGTCTGATCTATGAGTCTGATCTGTGTAGTGAGACCCTGTGGACCCTGTGTTAAATACATACAAAAAAAAAAAAAAAAAAAAAGATGAAAATGCCTGGTGTCTATGAAGGGCCTTTAGATAGAACCTTTGAAGAGTATTTCTGACTGTTGATCAACAACTATGACCCCTTTCAGCCTGAAGAAGCTAGAGGGTCATCACCCCGATTCCCTCATGGCAGTTTGCATTTCTTCTTCAGAGGGGGGAATTCGTAGGTAGCTAAGTTAGGTAGAGGTATATTATAAGCAGTCAGACAGGGTTGGGCCCTCAGAGGACTCAACATGGAAGGCAAGACACCTTCCAACAGTAGGAGACAGGCGGGACCTCAAGACAGAAGATTAAACAAATGCAGCCACATGCCTCCTTAGGGATAGCCATTAGGGATTACTATTCTAGATAGGTATGAATCACCTTGAAAATGCCAGGAAGAGTCACTAACCCAGAGCCCTACAGAAAGAGCCCCTGTTCTGACTCATGCCCGCTTGCTACTTGACTCACTTCCCCATTTGATCTGAATTTAATCAATTTTACCTGAACAATTATGTCTGTAATCTTACTGGTTGACTACAGTTTTGTCCCACCTCATGCCTGCTCATGTTTTCTACCTTAAACCTACCACACCTCATGGTTTTGCTCTATAAAAATCACTCCCAAAACCAGGTTCCTGGGCAATCCACTTGGTTCCCCTTCTGTTCCTCCCTTAGAGGGACAGCTTTCTTTCCTCTGATAAATATATTTTGCTCTTAAGAAAGGGTACATTGAAGGGCTGCCCTCAGCAGATGTTATGCTGCCTTTGGGATGCCAGGGTTATGAGCCCTCCCTATTGCAGCCAGGAGCCAGGCAGCCTTCCACATGCCCCTCTCTTCCTGAAGATCACCTGAGCCTTGAGACCACAGGGCCCTGGTCACACAGCCTGATCACTAGCATAATATAAGATACTATTCCATATCCCCTGCTCCTCAAGAGGGTCCCATTTCCTAAAAACCTCAGGAAGCCATCTCAATTCACCTTTCCACCATGTTTCCCAACTATCCTTGTGGACACCAGGAAACCTCACCCTTGGAAATAAGAGCTGTGGACTCTGCCTTTGGGGAGCCTGTGAGCCTCCTGCTCTCTTCCCCTGTAACTTGATGAGATGGCCTTTCTTCTAACAGAAATCCAGGTATTTTAGAAGCATGTGCTGGAGGGCCTAAGTGGACAGAAGGAAGCAGATGATGAAAGTCAGCCCAGGGGCTCTGAGCGTGCAGAAGTAAAGCAGTAAAGTACCTTTAGTCAAGAAGTAAGAGCCTGGTGTGGTGGTGCAAGTTGGTATCCCAGTATTTTGGAAGGCTGAGGCAGGAGGATTACTGTGAGTTCAAGGGAAGACTTGGCTACATAGAAAATTCTGTCTCAAAAACAAACAACAGGCCAGATGTGGTGGTACATGCCTATAATCCCAGCACCTGGGAAGCTGAGGCAGGAGGATCAGTGCGAGTTCAAGACCAGCCTGGGCTACAAAAGTGAGCTCAAAGCCAGCTTGAACTGTATAGCAAGACCCTGTCTCAAAAAGACAATAAAAAGAAAGAAAGAAAGAAAGAAAGAAAGAAAGAAAGAAAGAAAGAAAGAAAGAAAGAAAACCAACAAAAAACAGAGCCAGGGGTAGAGCTCAATGGCATAAGTGCCTGCCTGATCAGTACAAGGTACTGAGTTCAAGCTCCTGTCCAAAACAACAAAAAAAGACGTTGTGTATTAAAAATTCCCTTAAGTTTTTGATCCCCCATCCTGCATTCAGCCCTGCCCCTGCCCCGATGACAGAGTCCTGGTGTGGTGGCGCACTCCTGTAATCTCAGCACTGGGGAGGCTGAAAACAGGATTACCACGAGTCCAATCTGGTAATTACCAATCTGCGTTGTGAGAACTTGTACCAAATATACAAATGAAAAAAAATTCTCTTAAGGCTGAGTGTTGTGGGATATGCCTGTAATCCTAGCACTAGGTGAAGCTGAGGTAGAAGAATCCTTTTGAGTTTGAGATCAGCCTGGGCAAGGTCAAGGTCAACCTAAACTGCATAGTGAGACTGTCTCAAAAAAAGACAAAAAAAAAAA
>PVJA010053143.1:0-12101 GCA_004027025.1 Myocastor coypus
TTTTTGTCTTTTTGAGACAGGGTCTCACTATACAGTTCAGGCTGTCCTTGAGCTCACTTTGGTAGCCCAGGCTGGTCTCGAACTCTCACCGATCCTCCTGCCTCAGCTTCCCGAGTGCTGGGATTACAGGCGTGCGCCACCACGCCCGGCTAAAATGATCTTTTAAAGTGTAAGTCAGGTATCATTCCTCACTTAGAACTCCTCATGGTTTCTTCTTGTCCATAGACCCTGGTAAGGATCTTTGTTTTTGCTCTGCAGGATCCCCACTTACCTCACATGAGGCAGTCTCTTCTGGCCATCTCGCCACCACCACCACCACACCACCCCTGCCCAGTACATAGGGCCTTGGAGTCAGAGACTGTACTTGTCTCTTTCACCCCTGTGTCCTTAGCACCTCCAGCGCTGCTGTGTGCTCAGTAAATATTGGTTGAGCAAAAGGTTGGAGCTCAAAAGGGACGGGTATCTGGACCAGGATGGTCCCCAGGGCTCCATGGACACGTAATACTCTGCCTGGGTGCTTGAGGGTGAGCAGTGTGTCTAATTGGAGCCTAATTGGTAGCTCCTCGCTACCTGCGTTTCCTATCCTTTATTTTGGCCAGTTTCAACGAGACGTTCCAGTTTCTGTTCTGGACTATGTTTGGCATGGAGGAGCACAAGGTGGTGGACATGCCTCAGTTTCTGGTGCCTGAATTCGTGGGCCGGGCCCTGTATGGCATCTTTACCATCGTCATGGTCATTGTGCTGCTCAACATGCTCATTGCCATGATCACCAACTCCTTCCAGAAGATTGAGGTGCGTGACACTGAGGCCAGAAGGGTGCTGGGAGACGAGCAAGAAAGGAACAGAGGGGAACGGAGTGCAAAGAGCGGAGACACCTGGTTTCCTGCTCTGCCTCTGCTGTTGTCTTATTTTGTGACTTTGTTCAAATTCTCCGCTGTAAAATGTGGGTCTCGGTGGTGCTAGTGTCTGCAGACACCAAGTGCAGTGGTCTTGCCACATTTTGGTCAGGAGGAGCGCAACCTGGAAGAGTAGGAGCAAAAACAAGCGAGGGGAGGGAAGGAAGAGCAGCGGTCAGCTTGGCAGGAACTAGAAGTTAGGGGACCAAAGATAATGGGCAGAGGAGGAAGGGAGAGAAGCAGTGTGTGGGCGATAGGTGGGGCTGGAGATGAGGATGGGAAGAGGCGCTCGCACACTGGGGCAGGAGCCCGACTGAGCGAGCAGGGGCCAGGTGTCGCGGCCGTCGGGCAGCCCCCTCCTCTGGCCCCCAGGATGATGCGGATGTGGAGTGGAAGTTTGCTCGCTCTAAGCTCTACCTGTCCTACTTCCGAGAGGGCCTGACACTTCCTGTGCCCTTCAACATCCTGCCCAGCCCCAAGGCCTTCTTCTACCTTCTCAGGTAACAACCCCAGGGCTCTCTCCCCAGCTCCTGCCCCGTTTCCTCAGCGCTGTCCCCTGACTGACCTTCCCACCATCGAAATCTCTCAGGAGACTTTTCCGGTTCATCTGCTGTTGCTGTTCCTGCTGCAAAACCAAGAAGTCAGACTACCCCCCAATCCCCACCTTCGTAAGTACCGCGGCTGTTTGCTGTTGGTCTCCCTCCCACCAGCCTCAGCGGCCTTCCCCACGCTACCGATTTGCCTGCGTGTCTGTCTTTCCGGCTGTGTTCCCTGGAAAGCCTGTTCCCAGGTCCCCCTCTCTCATGTGCCTCCATTCTCCATCTTCCTGGCTCTGGTCATTTCCTAAGTTTCTTTTTTTTTGTCTTTTTGAGACAGGGTCTCGTTATGCAGTTGAGGCTGGCCTTGAGCTCACTTTGGTAGCCCAGGCTGGTCTCAAACTCACACTGATCCTCCTGCCTCAGCCTCCCGAGTGCTGGGATTACAGGCGTGCGCCACCATGCCCAGCTATTTCCTAAGTTTCTAATCCTGTGCCACACGGCCTAATCAATAGTCCATGCCTCCCTTCTCCCAATCCACAGGTGCCCGCTAAGCTTCAGATGAAGCCAAGGTGAGAGGAGCACCAGGGACCTAGCTCAGTGGCACAGTGCGTGCCAGGCAAGTGTGAGGTCCTGAGTACAAAAAAACACAAAAAAACAAAACAACAACAACAAAAAAAATACACACACACACACACACACACACACACACACCTATATATATATATATATATATATATATATATATATATATATGTCCACCAATTGGGAAATGAAGAGTCTAACAGAAGTCTGAGAAAGGAGGGTGTGCATCTAAGCCACTCACTTACCTCTCAATATCTGTACCCTAATCCAGCGGCTGGCATGACTGCCCCTGCTTAATTGAGATCAGCATGATTGCCAGGTATGTACAGAGTTCTCCCTTCTGTCCTTCACCTCAAGCCTTCACTGCCAACCCCTGGTTCTGTGTCAGGTCTTCCCAAACTTTTGGTCCCTTTCCTTCTGCTTCCCAGGGCTCCACTGTGAGACAGAGAGGTACACCAGTGTCTAGGTGTGCGGCCTACAGGGACCAAACTGTCTGCACAGACTTTTCCTTGGTCTTTCGTTGCCAGAATTGGACAGTGATCAGAGGAATGGGGGATGGAGAATCTCCCTTACCCTCCTGTCTTCCCGTTTAGGCCAACCCAGGGGCTGGGGCCGGCGCCAGGCCTGGGGAGGCAGAGCGAGGATCCTACCGCCTTCGGGTCATCAAGGCTCTAGTGCATCGCTACATAGAGACAGCCCGTCGAGAGTTTGAGGAGACCCGTCGGAAAGGTTAGTCATCCGTCTCCAGTCCCGTTGCTGGATCAAGTAAGATGATTGCCACCCAGACCACAGCCCTCACTCCACCTGCACATATAGGTGGCCCCAATGGACCCTGCCCTTGGAAACTGTAACCCACAGAGCGCGGCCCTTCACACTCAGTGACCTTCTGACCCCTTCTATATTCATTTATTCTCTCATTCACTCATTCACTTATTTATTCATTCACCTAGCATGCACTGCTACACCCTTCCTTGTTCCAGGCTGTGCCTTAGAGGGGGTGCACACAAGAGCGAGGCCTGTAGTACAGGGAGAAATGACCAGACATCGCAATGGATGGGAAGGGCTCAGTTGGGAAACACAGGCTGTCATGAGCCCAGAGGACAGAAAGAGCCAAGGTTCTGAGGGGACCAGGCTGGAGAAGTTAGAGAAAGGCCAAGTAGAATGTGAAGTGGGCTGAAGGATGGGTAGGTGCTCGCAGGTACCGACTAGGAGAGCGCTGACAGGTGAAAGTGCAGGTCTCCTCTCATTAAGCCCTCTCCATGCGACTCGCTACCCTCCTCTGGCCCACAAGACTGTCTTTATACCACCCCAAGCCACCTCCTTCCCACCACTACTCAGATGCATCTATCCCAGTTTTTGCGCCCCACCCGACCCCTCATTCTTCCCAGTCCCCCTCCCTCAAAATCTCCCAGACAGTGTCCCTGGGGTTCTGGTGAGGGCAGGAGTACTGGGCTTTCTGAAAGACCTCCCCTCAACGCTCCTCCTCCCCAGACTTGGGCAACAGGCTGACAGAGCTGACCAAGACCGTGTCACGGCTGCAAAGTGAGGTGGCCAGTGCGCGGAGGACCCTGGAGGCAGGAGGGCTACCCCGGCCCCCTGATGGTGCCAGCATTCTCAGCCGCTATATCACCCGAGTGCGCAACAGTTTCCAGAACTTGGGCCCCCCCATCGCTGAGACCCCAGAGTTGACAATCCCAGGGGCTGTGGGGACCCAAGACTCTTCAGAAACTGGGGTACAAGCTGCAGGAGAGGCTGGGACTCCAGCTTCTGGAGAAGATGGGCTCTCCTCTTCCACTCATGTGCTGGTGCACAGGGAGCAAGAAGCAGAGGGGACCAGGGACCTGTACCCAGAGAAGGATTCGGGGACTGAGGGGGGCTCCTAACACAGAGAAAGTGTCCCTTCCTCTGTTGTGCAGTACAACAGCCCAGTTGAGTGGGGTGAGGGTCAGTAAGAGCCTGTGCAGCTTTCTTGCCCAAATAAAGTTCCTGACACGGATGGCCGGTGGCTCTAGAGCAGGTGAGAATCCGTCTCTTTGTGTTTTCAAATCCTCTCCACTCCTATGTGAACAGGACAGAAACAGTATGCCCTGGGGTTCTGAGGTCTTGGGCTCAGAATCATACTTTGGGCTTCCTCATATCTTCAGTGGAAACAGTTCTGAGCTAGCTAGGAGGCAGCAGGCTCGGGAAGGAAGACACCTGATGTCAGCACTGTCTGGCCTCGAGCAAGCTGTGTCCTTCCTAAGCCTTGCATTCCCCACTCGTCACAGATAGGCTGAGGGACCCATCTGCCCCTCCCCACCTTCCTGATTGTGAGGACCCCACTAACTGTTAGAGCTTCTCAGTTCGCAAGCTGCAGCTTGTGCCAGGGGACCCTGTTTGGAGTGATCAGGAAATTACTCTCGTCTCTCACGCCTGAGCCTGGCAAGGGCGGGCAGTCCAGTATCAGAGAATGAGTCAGTCATGAAATTCCATGTCTCCACACCACAGCACTGTTTAATGGAGTGGCCACCACAGTCCCACAGTACTTCCCCTGCCTGTCCCAGAAAGTCCCCACCACACAGCATGACTCCCTCAACCCTGCCACGGCCTTAGGTCTCCCCAAACCCAGACTGGGGAGATGGCTGCTTAGGCTAGGTTCGAAACCATGGTCTCACTTCTCGAGGCCATCCGAAGCCCCTCTTCTTCACCTGAGGCTCACCAATTCCCAGGATTCCTATGTGACAGTGTTGGGCTTTCAAGGTCCAGCTCCTGAGAGCTGGAACCTCCCAGGACTAAGAATGGTGTCTTCCAGGAGAGCAGAGGGAATGCCCCTTCGTAGTGTGACTCTGGCTCCCTGACTGCTAGAGAAAGAAAAAAAAAAAAAAAAAAAAAAGTAAAAGGGTCAGAAAGCTTCTGGGGAGTTGAAGCAGTTAACAGAGGACTCAGGATGATGACCCACCTGATATAGGTACACAGTCCCGCCTCTTCTGCCCTGGAACAGACAGCTTGATGAGACATGTGCCCGGGGTCCTGCCCACCAGGCGGGGAATGGGAGGGGTTACCCTCTCTATCTTTCCCTTCACCTAAAACACACTTCTGCGTTTCTTCCCCCTCCCCTTCCCAGGGATTCTTTCTGCATTGCCTGTCCATCCCTGCTCCCACCCACGCCCAGTTACTCTTCTGTTCCATCCCTCCCTCAGCCCTGGGGTCAGCACACGTGGGTCCTATCAGCCCCACTGAGCCCAGGGCTTCCTGAGACCTAAAGCTGTACTCCCGAGTCTTTGCTATGTTAGCCAACTTCCTTAACCAGGCTCCTTCAGTCTAGGAGGCTATAGAGCAGATGGAACTTTGTGAAAACTTAGGGGCTCATCTAGGGTTATTCCTGGACCTAGAAAAAATGCTTACAGGACGTGGCAGACTCTGATTCTCAGAGGACAACTGTAGCTCACTTCTGGCACCCAACATTCACCATGAAGCAAGCAGGTCTGGGAAGATTCTGGGGACCATGTGCGAACCCCCTGGCCTGTTTGACCCTCCCTGCCAATCCTGCATGCCCCATGCACAGCTCACCACCCAGATATGCGCAGTTAAAGTGGCTGCAGGTTTGGTTATAGCTCCAGAGAGCCACTATGTTCCGGGCACCATCCTGGGAGAACCCAGTGACCAAGAAGACTTCATGAGGGGGTATCAGCACTTCACGCTCTTCAGGGAAGACAGACAAGGCCTGGATAGAGGCCCCAAAGCAAGTCCTTAGAGAGAAGAAGGTGGCATTACCAAACCCGCGCGCCACTGCCTCATCCAGGGAGCTGGAGGCAAACTGGCCAAAGCGGACCAAGTCCCCAATCCTGGGTTCAAACTGAAGGCTGCTCACACCTCGAAACACCACTGCCCCAGGCTCCCTGCTGCAGCCTCCGTGGCCCCGAAGCAGCTGCAGGGCTTGGGTCAGGTAGAAATGCAGGGCCTTGAAGGGGAAGTGCCTCAGATAGTGCTCCCGGGAAGCACCACCTGTGCGCACGGCCTGGTTTAGCTCCCAGTACAAAGTGTTAGATGAGTTGGTATAGACCATAATGGCTATTCCATGTTGGGCTTTGAAGCCAGGGGGCAGAGTGAGCCCTCGACGCCGGTGCTCCCAGGCCTCCTGGGCTGCCTCCCAGGACTCCCGCAGCAGGGCATGGTGGGCCATCTCCTCTTTTAGCAGGGCAGCTGCCTTCTCTTCCATGACCTCCGAGCAGCCCACATAGGCATCATCGAAGGTGTCTGGAGCCAGGCCCAGGGGCAGGATGGGAACAGCCTGGGCCTATGGATGTAGGGAAAAGAGGAGCCACAATAGGAAAGAATGTAAGTTCATAGCACTGGACAGGGTCCTGGTGGCAGGCCAGCTCAGGCACGCAGAATCTCCTTCCTTTCTTTTTCAGTACAGGAGATTGAACCCAGAACTCCTAGGAAAGCACCCTGCTTGCTGAGCTATGTCCCAGCCCTGCTTAGTTTTTGAGACATGGCCTGCCTAAGTTGCCCACACTTGCCTTGAACTCGTGATCCTCCTGCCACAGGCTCTCAGGTGGCTGGGATGGCAGGCATGTGCCCAGTACAGAATCTCATTTCTCTGCCCAAACATCTGGTGCATGCAACTTGGCAGGAGCCTAGTCAGAGGTATAAACAACACAGGCTCTGGTCTGACCTGGCTCCAAAAACCACCTGATAGCTGTGGGATCTTGGAAAGCCTCAACTTTCCTGAGCTTCAGATTCTCCACCTATAAGTGGAGATACTTCCAACCTCACAAAGATTACTGTGAGGAGAGTGCGAAGGTCACCTTTGCACAATCTCAAAGCTGCTGTCCTGTTAGAAATGTTTCTGTACTTAGGCCGGCAAGATGGCTCAGTGGTCTAAAGCACCTGTTTAGGCAAGCTTAGGCAACCTCAGGGACCTCAGTTCAATCCCCGGCAACACATGCTGCACCAGACCCACCCCCCAGGGCAGGCTGAGCCGGCCATAACATAAATAAAGTTTAAAAAAAGAAAGAAATGTTTCTGTACTCAGTGGGAGGGGGCAGGGAGATAGCTCAGCAGAACAAGTGCTTGCCTAGAAAGTGCAGGGTCCTGAGTTCAATCCTGGGTACCAGGGGGAAAAAAAAAAAGTAGTCTATGTACTCAGTGGGAAGGTGGGGCTAACTGACTCCAGGCGCTTTCTGGCTCTAAGACTCAGTCCACTGATGATAAACATAGTGCCAATGTCCAGCGTCCAACTGCCTGGCCCCGTTATTGCCTTCCTCCTCAGACTTTTCCTCTCATCCTTTGAGAAACCTTTGCGGGTACTCAACCACTATTTGAAATCACTGTCAGCTCTGAGATTCCTGAGTTTTCCTCTGCTTCAGACAAGGCCTTTAATCTGCCAGGCATGGTGGTGCATACCCAGAATCCCTGCAATCAGGAGGCTGAGGCAGGAGGATCACCCCAAGTTCAAGGCCAGCTTGAACTATATATTAAGACCCTGTCTCAAATAAAACAAGAAGCCCTTTTCCAAAGCTCAGGGGTGAAGGGGCCTCCAGGTAACCAAAGGGGCTTATGTGCGCTTAACCTGTGATGGGAGAAGAGAGAGTTGGGGAGGAAAAAGTTGGAGGCCACCGCTAGGGCAGGCTGATACAAGGAGGTAGGATATCATGAAGGGCCGTGGCTGTCATGGCCTCTGGGACAAGGAGTGGGAATGTGAGGCTCCTCCGAGACGCAAGTTCCCGCGAGGTGGAGGATTCAGTGGGATGGAATCACAGAGAGGTCACTCCCCAGTTTACCCTCTCTGCACCCCAAGTACCCTTGGCGGCAAGGGATGTTTCCCCGAGTTACCTGCCAGAAGGTGTGGAGGCCGAGGCAGCCGAGGGTGAGCAGCACAGCTTCCAGCATCCTTCCTGGAGGAGCCTTGCAGGATGGGGTCCTGGTGAGGGTGAGCCCTGCAGCAGTGGGGTCCCTGCTTCGATACTCAGCACTCTTCTTCCTGCCACTTGAAGGGTCCTGGGTTCAGGTCCGAAAGGCGGGGGGCTGGGTGGGCGTGGCCTAGGGCATGGCCACAGGTTTTATTGTCCTGAGCACAAAGCCGACTCTGAGCAGACTACCCAACGCTCAAAACCCCGTCGCGGGATGTTTTGCCGACGGGAAAAGGGGGCGTCGTAGGACCCCGCCTGGACTGCGGGCCCAGGACCTACCTAGAGGCTGTGAAGCCGAACGGGGCAGGAGCGCTGGTGCTTGTAGCGGGCGCGGCGCTCTCCGCGGATTGCCACACAAAGTCCCCGCGGCTAACTATAGCCCCTGGGCGGTAACCCGACACCCGCCGCCCAACAACAGACGCGGGCGTGGGGAGCTGGAGTGGCGGTGTGGGGGGCTAAGCGTGAAGCTCCCCTGCCAAGGACGGTGGGCTCCTCCTCCTGGACCCTCGCGGCTCCGCGAGGCCGGGTTCAGGGAGGAACTTGAGACTCTGCCTCCCCGGGGCCGTGATCCGGCCCGCCCGAACCCCAGGCCCCACGGCTGCCGCGCGAGGGTCGCCCCGAGGAGCTGCCGCTTGCCAGCGGGACCACGCGTGCGCTCGCTGATTTGCATGCGCTTTGCTTGTGGCCCAGGAGTTGGGCCACGCGCCCGACGTGTGCGCAGCCCCTGCTCCCCGCCCGCCTCTTCATCCTCTGCCCCTTCCCCTGGCAGAGGTAAATCAGGTACAGAGTTCTCGCCAGGGGGTCTCAGGGCCCATCTCCGCCCCTTCTCAGACCTCACTATGACCTCACGCTGAGGTAACCCCACGTTTGTAAGCACAAGCTTCCTGTCCCAGCTTTTCTGGGCTAGGCTATAAATAACCTTGGTGCTTAGTTTTGGAGGCCCAATTAGGGGTAGCTGGAGAGAAGGAGAAAGCAGTAAGTGGCCAGGGAGGAGCTTTCCGCCTGAGCCTGGAGGAGGGGTGTCCTTCCCTAGCGGGAGGGCTCCTGAATGTCAGGATCCTTGAGAGGCTGCCTGCGGGGCGAGGCTGAGCCTGGCAGGCTAGACCTATCCAAAGAACTCCATCCTGGTCCCCATCTCCTCTGTGTCAGCCAAATAGTTTCTTTCGCCCAAAAGCCTGCTTCATTTGTCTGTTTTATTTATTTACTTTATTTTTCCACCAAAACCCTTCCTGAAGACCAAAAAAGAAGAAATTTGTCCCAAGACAAGAGTGTGGAGGAAGTTGCTGCAAAGAGTGGCATTCCCTAGGGTGCAAGGCAAGTCCTTTCACCTGCTTCCAGTGAGAGCAGCCAGGCAGGACTCACTACTCTCCTGTTCATGGTGCTTGGGGAAAAAAAAAAAACCCAGCACCCTTGCCCACATACCCTGCCTACCCCTCTCCCTAGCCAGACCTGAGAGTTTGGGGTTGTGGGGACAGGAGCTGCCGTGAGGAACAACAGCTGGCCCTGCTGGGACAACCCCTGGAGCCAGACTAAGAGGGGAGGTACACACTTTGTGGATTGTGTCCCCAATCCTAGGACAGGCAACCTCCACAGAGCCCCAAGGGATAGAGTCAAATATAGTCCTAGGGCGGGGTGAGTCAATCTGGGACACAGTCAAGTCATGGCTGGAACTGAGATCAGAGTCCCTGCTCCTTAGTCCAAATCTCTCTTTGCACCTCAAGTGAATCTCATTGTTCACAAGGAAGAAACAAATGCAAGGAAGTGGTCCTGGGCCAGGGCTGCTGCAGCCCCCTCTCTTTCCTCTCCTGGGAGGACTCAACCTGGGGAGGATGCAGCTGTCCTAGCAGGGAGCCTCCAAGCCTTAGCCCGCCTTCCTTCAGGTGATAGGGAAGAGCATAGGCTCCAGTCAGACTGGGCAGAGGCTAGTGCTGTAGAGTATTGAGGAAACATCCAGAAATAGATGGGGGAGTGTCACATGTCTGAGCAGCTGTGTGGGGGAGGAAAGGGGTAGAGAGTTTGACAGTATAAAGGAGGAACCTGTCCTCACCCCTCCCTGGTGACCATTGCAAGAGACCAACACCAGCTTCCCTATTCTGGGGAAGGCCCAGGTAAGAGGCTTGCCACCCTCCTCTTGGGTGAGGGGCAGGAAGAAGGCTTTTTGAGGGAATTAGTGGAGTTTTAGGAGTCATAAGAAGCTGGGCGTGGTGGCACACGCCTGTAATCCCAGCACTCGGGAGGCTGAGGCAGGAGGATCGGTGCGAGTTCGAGACCAGCCTGGGCTACAAAAGTGAGCTCAAAGCCAGCCTGAACTGCACAGTGAGACCCTGTCTCAAAAAGCAAAAAAATAAATAAATAAATAAATTAAAAAAAAAAAAAGGAGTCATAAGAAAAAGTTTAATATTTGATGGAGAGGTTTATGATACCTAGGAAGATTTGGGGGCATGGAAAATTTGGAGGCTCTTGGGAGAGATTGGGGATCACATTCTTAAAAGAGAATGCTCAAGCTGGGCATAGTGGTACAGACCTGTAATCCCAGTATTTGGAAGGCTGAGGCAGGAGGATGGCCTGAACTGCATAGTGAGGCCCTGTCTCAAAAAAGACAAAAGAGAGGGCTGGGGAGATAGCTTGGCAACATAAACGCCTGCCTGGCAAGTGCCGGGCCCAGAGTTTGATCTCCTGTGCTGCATGCTGTGCTGGCCCCAGAACCCCAGGGAAAGCCATACTGTTCACCAAAACCGGGCATGGTGATTCACACCTGTAATCCCAGTGCTGCAGAGGCTAACACAGAAGCATCACTGAAAGTCTGAACTGTGTAGTGAGTCCCAGTATCACAAAAAAAGAGAAAAAACAATGAGAGCAAGAGAGAGAGTGAGAGTGAGCAAGCTAGAGAGAGCGAGAGAGAGAGAGAGAGAGAGAGAGAGAGAGAGAGAGAGAGAGAGAGAGAGAGTTCAGCAAAGGGCCTGGAAGAGGAGAAATGACAAGAGAATTGCTCCGGGTAAGAAAGGACAGAAACCTTGTTTCTGCTGTCAGCAAACATTCTTGGGGGCTCATCTGTGCCTGTCCTGGGCTGAGCCCTGAGGATACAGGATAGAGTCAAATGTGTCCCTGGCCTCATAGAACTCATGGGCCAGGAGGGGAGAGGGAGCACACACAATGGCAGTGACAGAGGACAGCAGAGGGGTGTGCAAGCACAGGGGGTTGGAGGGCTTTTATTTTCTGGAACTGGGAATCAAACTCAGGACCTTGCACTTGCCAGGCAGGTACTTGTGCCCCTGAGCTATCTCCCCAGCCCCTTGGAGAGCTTCTTGAAGGGGCCACCCTGTGCTAAGCCTTGAAGAGCAGGCAGCCAGAAGAAAGGCAACCCGAAAGGAGGGGAAGCAGAAGAGCGCCACATGGAGCTTTGTTCCGTACTGGAGAAGCCAAACCCGAGTGGTGGCGTGCCAGGCTCAGGGGTCCACAGCGGCCCTCAAACACCAGGCTAAAGAGGTTGGATAGAGCAAGCCATTCCGGTCTTTGTCCTGGCCCAGGAATTGACCCGGAAAGTTTATATGTATAATTCCATGGAAAAGTTTCTGGAATTCTAGTGAGTTAATTTCAACTTGCCACTTCCAGCGCAAACGCTACGGCATATTTGTAGTTATGGGGAAAGAAGGGGAACTAAGTCCGGGTGTGATGATGGCTGACTGGAGCAAAGGCCTCAAGGCAGGCTTTATTGATTCATGAAGAAAGGAGTGGCTTGAGGATGTGTGACTGTGAGGATGGCAGGAGGTGAGTGCCATGAGCTGGACTAAGTAGGAGGCCTGAAATCACCTCTGCAGTATGCAGAGAGAAGGATGTGCCGAAAGAGTAATCTGCATAATATACTTAATAGTATCTAATGTTTTGGGGGTCAGTGCTTCAACTCTGATGTGTGATCTTTCATGCCCTGGGAAGTCATAGCCTCTGGAGGCTCAGTCCCAGAATGGAGCACTCCCTCACCTCAGCTCATATGTTTTATTTGGGAGCTACAGGGGACTGGGTAAAAACCACCCTGCCATCTTTCCCCCAGCACCTCAGCTGCATGGATCTGCATTGCTTAAAGCCAATTAAAGGGATAAGGAAAAGTGCATGCTTAGCACACTTGGAAACATGGTGGGCCATGGTGGCGCACGCCTGTAATCCCAGCACTTGGAGGCTGAGGCAGGAGGATC
>PVJA010053144.1:0-12095 GCA_004027025.1 Myocastor coypus
TCAACTTTCAAAGAAAAAAAGGGGGAAAAGAAAAAAAAAAGTAATGTGGATTTAGAAAGGTTAATGTTTAGTTGTTTGGTCAAACTTATATACCTATATGTATTAATCTAAACTGATCCAATGATGAAAATATGTAATATAACCATTGTTAAATTTAAACAATAAAAGAATTGAAGAAAATAAAATAAAATAAAATAGGAAAAAAAAAAGTTCACCAATATTTCTATAGTTTCTGTATCAATTCTCCTTAAAAGTGCTTAAGTATACTATACACATTCTTCATTTGTCTTATAATTTGTTACTTATAAGCTTAAAACCCATGTGGATTGCTAAACTGGTGAATCCACAGAAAAATGTATTAGCTTGTGTTACTAATATTAAAAGATCAGACACCACTTAACACTGGTTAAGTGGTATTTGTCACTATTTCTCCTTGTAAGTGGCTGGTTAACATGAAGTATTCCAAAGCATAAATCATGCTATCCTTCAGAGATCAGAGAAACAACCACATTTTAATTGTCAAGATATAAGTAAGCACTACCCATAAAGTAATGGTAATAAAGCCAAACATTTGTGAAGTCTTTTAAAAACAGTTCTGTCGAGCCGGGCGTGGTGGTGCACGCTTGTAATCCCAGCACTCGGGAGGCTGAGGCAGGAGGATTGGTGCGAGTTCGAGACCAGCCTGTGCTACAAAAGTGAGCTCAAGGCCAGCCTGAACTGCATAGCAGGACCCTGTCTCAAAAAGACATAAATAAATAAATAAATAAATAAATAAATAAATAAATAAATAAATAAAATAAAAACAGTTTTGTGTTCACTGAATGCCTTTCACCTATTAGAAATTTCATACTGTTTGTCTGACTTAATGACTCATGAAAATGTAAACTAAAAAAATAAGCATTGTGAACATAATACAGTAAATAATGGCATGAAGTCATTAGGGAAATGGTCAATTTGTGTTAATGACTGCTATGGCTTGTATCATGTGCTCCAAGACAGGGTTCTTTGGAAGCAGCCGCATCTTCTAGGGTATATGACACTGAGATTAAGGGCATGTGTTACTAAGTTAGAATTAGCATAGTCCTGGTATGGATGAATGGATTCATCAAAGACCAAAGCCCCACTTTTAGTGTAGGTGACACAATCCAAAAGGCATGGAGCCTGGAGAACATAAAAAGGCTGCTTGCAGCTTCCCTCTGCCTTGCTCTTGCCTGTTTCTCTTGGCCTTGTTGCCCTGCTTTAGAGCCAGCTTACTACAGACTGAAATCTCTACCAACTGTGAGGCAAAACAAACCTCTCCTCCTTTATTTTTGAGTATTGCTTATTTTGCCCCAGCAATGAGAAAAGTAAGGCAATAGCCCAGACTTATCCAGCAACTACGTCAGTTTGTCTTTTTTGAGGAAGGAAGGTTATTTTCTTTTCTTTTACATTCTTAGACAGGCTGTCACTATGCAGTTCAGGTAGTCCTAATACCCACTATGTAGTCCAGGCTGACCTCAAACTCTTATCAATCCTCCTCCCTGAGGTTCCCAAGTGCTGGGACTATAGATGTGGGACACTATACCCAGTAGGTTATATTTTATGTAGCGCTTGAGACTGAGCCCTAAGTGTTCACTATGTAGCCCAGGCTAGCCTAAAACTATGGGCCATCCTCCAGCCTCAACCTCACATAGGCTGGGATGGCAGGCATTTGCCACCATGCCCAGTACCCATGGGGATCCTTGAAAGTACAAATGTAGCTGGGTGCGATGGTGTACATCAGCAAACCCAGGAACTTAGAAAGCTAACACGGGAGAAACTCCACAAACTGGAGGCCAGCCTGGGCTACATAGTGAGTGAAATGCTAGCCTTAACTACACCGTGAGTTGAGGTTGGTGTGGATTACTTAATAAATCCCATTTTCCTTGCTTTTCACTATTAATCATTTTAATGGAACAGAGATTACCAAAAATAATGACTCTAGTTAAACAACAATGATTTCAGGTTCTAATGAAATTTTGGTTGTTTGTTTGTTGGTTGGTTTAGACAAGATCTCATGGGTCCACTTTGTCCTGAATCTCTTGGGTGATCCTCCTGCCTCAGCACTCCCATGTGCGGGGATCACAGGCTTGTGTTACCACATCCAGATCTCCTGATGATCTTTAAAGTCTTAGCTGGATGTGGTGGCACAGGCCTATAATAGCAACACTCTGGAAACTGCAAGGCATTTGAGCCCATCCAAAAATAAAAGAAATTGGGGGCTGGGGAGATAGCTCCAAGGCACAAGTGCCTGCTGGGCAAGTGCAAGGTTGTGAGTTTGAACCCCGGTCCTGCAAAATAAATAAATAAATAAATAAATAAATAAATAAATAAATAAATAAAAGAAATAAATAAAAGAAATAAAATTGCCTGGGAATGTGTGAGTTCAGAATGAGTGTGAGGTTTTTCCTGGACATGTGGCTGGGCTCTGTTGCTTTTTGGGTTGTTTTAGGTTTTGAGTTATTGGTGCTACTGCTGAAAACCATGTCCATCACAGTGTGTTGTATCTTCAGCCTTGTTTAATTTTGAGACAGCTTCTCGCTTAATCACTAAATTTCTCAGGTTGTTTTTAAAGTTAGGATCTTCCTGTTCCAGGCTTCCAAAAGGCTGGGAATTCCAGGTATACACCATCTGGGGTCATTTTGTCTTAATTCTTTTGTAGTTTTCAATATCACTGTCAAATTGCATATTTTTAAATTTTTAAAATCACATTTATTCATTTGTTAGCATCTCGCTATGCAAGTTGGAATCCTAGTTATCCTCCTGTTTCAGCCTCCCCAGCACTAGTATTATAGGCACGTACCATCACGCCCGGTTTTGGAGGCCACAGCAGTGCTTCCAGAGTTCTAGGGCCGACATGACACATGGTACCAGGGATTGAAGCCCAGTCCTTGTGCTTGCCAGGCAGATAATTAAACTCAATCTATCTCCCCAGGCTGACAATGTTTTTATTTTGCTACATTTGCTGAGGATGGAAACAAACAGCCTTGATACAGTTAAGGATAGCGTGCACAACTGAACCATATCCTCAAACCTGAGGAAAATTACAAAATCTAGATGGACCTAAAAAGTATGTGGAATGTTGTTGACACTCTATAGTCTAGGAGGCAGTGGCGTCAAACCTATGGCAGGTGGGTTTCCACAGGCTGTGGTGGGCTGTTTGCATCACTGAAAACTTAGGCTCATAGCCACTTGCATGGAACCAGCAAATAAAAAGCAAAAGTCTTTACTAATGTCTATTGGCATTAATACACTTAATATTATGAAATGTTGATTATAATCTACATACATTTGTTAGTATTAATTTTCTCCTGACAGTGCGTTTTGATCTTTCAAATGTCATTTTCTATTGTTCTAACACATTGCTACAAAGGAATAAAAAGTAACATTATAGCAGAATTTATTCAATCAAACTTCTACTAATGAGCATTCAAGTTGATTTTAATCTATTTATAAACTTAAAGTGTATGATGTTTCTAAAAATTCCTTTCTAAAATGAATGAATACATCTTAGAGCCTGCTTTTGTTTAGAGTGTATTTCTGTCTTATATGCCTTCAAAAGAGCCCATCTTCTATTCTCCATCTAAAATTATAGAATCACATTAGTGTAACTAAACAAATGGTTAGCTGGAATATTTTTTGAATGCATCCTGATTGAAATTTAAAAATGCCTACGTTAAATGTTAAATTGGAACGTCAAAATAATTGCTGCTTACCCACTGAATATTCGTTAGGATTCAAGATGTTATTTAAAAATAACTATATGTAGGCACTGATTCATTTGAAAGCATCTAGTACCTTAAAATTAGATCATGTCAGCCATGGTGATGCAAGCCTGTAATCCTACCACTCAGGAGGCTGAGGCAGGAGGAGTGCCTGAGTTTGAAGTCACCCTGTACTGGGAAAGACTCTATCTCAAATACAAAACAAAGCAATACAAATAAAGAAAAAAATGAGGTCAAGAGACTCTTCTTATCCTTAAATAATATAAGAAGTTTTTGATTAAGTATTATTCATAAAGAATAAACAAGATTTATAAAAAGTGGTTAGTTTTGACAAGTAAAAATGGGTGAAGATAATTGTCTTCTAAGGACTGGGGAGATAGTTCAGAAGTCCAAGTGCCTACCTGGTAAGCACAAGGACCCAGGTTCAATTCCTAGAATGTCATGAAATGCCAGCCCTGAAACCCTGGGCTCCCTGTGCTGGTCCTGAAATTGGCATGCACTGATCTTGCAAATGTCATTGTCTATCATTCTAACACATTATCACAAAGGAATAAAAAGTTACATTATAGCAGAATTTATTCAATCAACTTTCTAATAATGGGCTTTCCTGTTGATTTTCATCTATTTATAAACGAAGTGTATGATGTTTCTAAAACTTCGTGCATGCCTATAATCCCAGTGCTGGAGATGCTGAGACAGGAGGATCGCTACAATTCTGAATTATGTACTGAGAACCTGCATCCAATAATAATACTAACAATACTAATAATAATAATTCCTCAAATTATCTTTAAAACATTGTCTATGATTCCTGGTTTGATATGATATTATATCTGAATTTCCTTGAGAAATTATATTATATTATTATTACATTGTACATTGTACATGTATCATATGTGGCATCTAAAGTTCATATTAGTATCACAAATTTTAATAAAAATAATTAATTATGTCAAGCCTGGTGGCACACATTTGTAATCTTGTAATCCCAACACTTTGGAGTTGAGACAAGAGGATCACTGTGAGTTCAAGGCCACCTTGAAATGCATAGTGAGACCTTATCTGCAAAATAAATTGTTTATAAGAGAAAAATAATGCTAATTATGTTTCCGTTATATTGTAAAATCTTGATATATTTGTATTATTTTTGATAATTACACAAAACTGATTACTAAAATAAAAGTATTTATTCCAACTTTTTTCCAAACACCAGAAAGTAAATATAATAAAATAAATTACTTCATTCATCTGTCAGACTTGTCTTAGCTGAAACCCTTTAAGATAACATGTTTAACTTTGAGCAAAATTATGTGCTAATGTTTTTCATTTTAAATATGTTACTTTAAATAAGATGACATGGGGACACTACGATTTCACTGTGATGTGTTGCTATATTTATCCAAGCACACACAGAAATACAATGTAACTGTTTTTTCAAGATGGAATTTGATTTGTAATACCAAAATGATTGGAGTAAAGCTAGTCAAGTTGGTTGATCTTAACTCACTAGCTTACAGCCATGACATCTGCATTCTGTATTTCCTATGAAATACTATGCACTCTTCTCTTGATAGTGCAAGTGGTGTGACATTTGCATACATAAAGTAAAAGTGATTATGACTCCCAGAAAAGCTAGTTAGTCAGCTTTCTTTTCGCTGAGATCATATAACAGACACCTATGACCTAAAGAAGGACAACAGCAAATGTCACAGAGTTTCAGAAAACTCAGTGTTTGTCTCTATAGTGTAAGAAAGTAAAAGAGTATATAACATCCAAAATCAACAATAGATATTGGGATGATTGGGTATGGGTCAACGTAAGTTTGAGATCTGCCTGGGCTACAAAAGTGAGCTCAAGGTCAGCCTGAACTACATAATGAGAACCTGTCTCAAAAAGAACAAACAAACGAACAAACAAAAAAGATATTAGGAAAGGGAAAAAACTACTCAAAAGGAAAGAACAACTAGGATGGAGGAGAAAAGAAATGCAGTCAGGAAAAAGAAAAGAAATTATATATATATATATATATATATATATATATATATATATATATATATTACACACATGGCTAAGATAATTATATTATTGATTTCTTTTAGTTCATTGAGTGGACTGCTTTAAGCTTATATTGTTTGATGAGTCTTGCATACCTATTCTTTTAATCTAAGCAAGTACTTTGAAGATAACCATATGTAATAAATAAACCCTTATACATTTCCGGTCATCTTCTTTTGAAATTCTGTAACATTGTTTTTTCTCATTTAAAATAAATAAAGAGGGCCAGAAAGATAATTCAGTGGCACAAGGGCCTGCCTGCAAGCACAATGTCCTAAGTTAGATCCTCAGTACCATAAATAAATAAAATAAAAAGAAGAAAATTCAGTCCCTAATGGGTCTCAAAGCTTGAACATCATGGTAGAAGGTGACGGTGGATTAAACGTGCCAAGTCCTGTGAAAGTAGACCACAGTGCAACAAGCACCACAGAAGGGGAGGCCAGGAAATCAATATAGTGTCAAGGCCAATTCTGTTACCCAAGATTACACAGCCAAAAGTGTGCTTTAATAATCCCTAGGCCCCTTACAACGTAGTGGAGTTGGCAAGGAAGCGTGACTGCTGCACTGAGGAATCCATTGCTATTCTAGTGAAAATTATGTCTGAGGTATTTCTTACAAAAAAGAAAGTACAAGAACAAAATTATCAGCCTTTTCAAAATACCTGTAGGAATGTTTTTGTCTCGTGTCCTTGGGGATAGACTTTGAATTGGTTTTCTTGAGTTATTTAGTTACTGGAAATGTGACATTTGATAAAATTACTTAACGGAGCTATAGTTTCTTTCTTTGGCCTTATAAAGGTCAAATTGGCACATGGAATTATCATATCTAAAATCTTTTAGTAATCTCTTACTCATCTACAAGTTCTGTAACAAATTCTACATATCTTTCCTAGAGTGAAGTACAGTGAGAATAGAATTTAAGTAAAAAAAAAAAAAATGTTTTGAAGACCAAGAGAGAGTGAAGCTATTCTACAAAGATATGAAAAATAAACTAGCTAAATAAACATATCCTTAGGGAAAAGTTGGTAAAACAATAAAAACCCAAATGAATTCCTTCATAAATTGCTAGTTTCTAAAACAGAGCAGTACTGCAACATTCCCCCTCATCTCCCCAGGGCCTATCCTCCTGTATTCTATTGCTCATTCTCCATTTAGAGGTAACCAGTGTCCTCCGTGTTGTCATACTTATTTCAGTCAGTTTATCTACAAAATATAATGCATGTATAACTAAAAATCACAGGGTTTGTGTAATGTAGCCCTATTATATGAATGGGTTCACCTGAATTATTCCATTTTTATCTGACCGGTTTTTCGCTAAATATTATTTTTCTTATCCCAATCTATTGATGATAGAAACAAGATATATTTATTTCCATTCATGTGTAATATTCTTCTAAATGACCATACCACAATTTAATTCATTCATTTTACTATTGATGGACATCCATCTTTTACTCGTACTAATGACTCTGACCAATAGATACTATGAAAAGTTAATGAATCTGTCCAAAAGGAAGGAATTACAGCCGTGAGGAGAAGGGTAGGATAGGGAGGAGGAGAAAGATGTTTATGCAGGTTTACAGAATGTCTTGGAAAGGTCTGTAGAAAGGAGCAGTTAGTGCTTTTATTGTCTTCTTTTTCCATTTTTTCCTCTTTCTCTCCTTAATTTCTTTTTTTTTTTTGTATAAATGTGTAAACTTTATTTATTTATTTTTGTTTTATTATGGCCGGCTCAGCCTGCCCTGAGGGCTGGGCTGGCACAGCATTTGGTGCCAGGGATTGAACCACAGCCCCTACCTCCGCCTAAGCATTCCTAAGCAGGCGCTTTAGATCACTGAGCCATCCCACCAGACATTTTTTCTTTACTTTTCTTTTTCCAATTTTGCATGCATAGATCTTGTAATCTGAACAACTAACTTGGAGACAACAGAAAAGAAATATGAGAGATACTGTTGAATTCAAATTATTTTGTTTAGTCAGATTGTGTATAATTTCTAGTTTTTGTTAACATTTTGTATTCTCCGTAAAAATGATAAAATAAAGAAAACAATGCTGGTATCAGTCTTTCTATAGTTATCTCCTTGTGCAAATATAGAGAAATACTCCAACTGCCTATATATACCTAAAAATCAAATTTGAGTCAAGATAGTTATTTTTCACTATATTAGGTCACATCATTTCCCCCCAGTCTGGTGCACAAACTCATAAATAAATCAGTCTGGTATTCACCCAGCATTTGTTTGCTCACTTTTCTTTCCTTATATTTCTCTTAAATTTATGCATTGAAAGGGATAATTTAAATATTTTGGATTCCAGGTCTTTGACAGTAATAATATAAATGTATTGTCCTGGCCTGTAGCTTATCTTTATATTATATAGCACCCCAAAATAGTTTTTAATAATAATCTAAACATTTATTATTCTTTTCTTTTCTGATTTGTACTACAGAAAGCTTTAAGTTTTGACAGTACCAAACTTTGTAGTTTATGTTGTCTATCAGCAAAATATGAGAACAATGCTATCTATGTTAAATACCAACTAGTACTCTTCTGGAAATTATTAGAAATTATAGACCATCCTCGTTTAATGACTGAGTTCAATTCCTGAAACTAGGTTTTTAATTGAATTGGTTACTGAATAAGAAATCGCATGTAATATACACATTGCAGTATTTAGAACAAAGAAATAGTCAAAGAAAACTCCAACTTGATGATATTTCTATTCTTTGCATAATTCTTACATGCTGTACCATAATATATAATGGCACATAAAACTATAATACCATTCTGTATAGTACAATCAGTTAATATTACAGTACTGAGTAAAAGAAAGTGCATCATACAAAAAAGACATTGAGGCTCTTTTAACAAAATGTACAGAACTATTAAAACGTGTGGCCATTAGAAATGAATATATAAATACAACAATATTTGTGATTTATCTTTGGTATTCCTCACATTTAAGAGACATAAATATGTATAACAAATTAGTTTTAAATTACTGCTATCCAATTTATCCTATGTCAAGTACCATTTGCTTATTGAATTCCTGGAGTCAGCTTGTGAAGACACATTTGCTTTGTAGAAGGATGCTTGTTGAGAATTTGTAGCTATTTGTGTTTGAATTTTTCTTTGATGGAAATCATGATTTTATTCAGTGACATGAGAGTAGCTATGGGCTTTGAGTATTATAACATATCATTCTGTTCGTGATTTATTATTTGTTGAACAGTTTATTCCAATCCAAATGTCCTATGAAATAAAATTACACACTCGATACAACTTGTTTTCCTAATTATTATGCGTAGCAATCACTTGCCTGCGCAGCTGAAATTTTGCTCCATAAAACCTCTTTCCATTGGTGATAACATGTTTATCCCTTTTAAAAAATAAATCAAGTAATCCTTGGGCTTTGGTGGGGAGGAAAAGATAAGGTGCTTCTCTATATTGTTAGATAGTGAAATACAAATTCTATCTTTGTTAATGAGCTTGTGTGATCTCTTACAAAGAACATTTTTGTTATTAAGATCTTGGACATTCAACTATTCGAATTTGTCCATGGAGAAGAAGAAGAGGGACTATCACTTGTTAAATCCTCTATAGTTTTGGCAATATTCTGACCATATGACCTTTGGTTTTCTTCATTTATTCTTGAAATAGATATTTTAGTATATTCTGTATGCCAACCTCTGTTCTAAGAATTATGATAAAGCAATGAACACAGTATAAAAAAGACAAAATCTTCATCTTGATAGAACTTACACAATATATGACAGATTATTGCCTTAGGGATACAACCACTTGAGGAAATGTTACAGAAAATAGCCTAAGGTTTGTCTTAGTTACTTTCTTGTCATTGATACAAAATATCCAATAGCCACAAGTTAAAATAGAAGAGGTTATTTCAGCTCATAGCTTATAGAAGTTTCAGTACATAGCATATGATACGAAATCGCTTCAGAAAATTGAACAGGCAAGTGTCGTATTCTGTATTATGTCCCTTAAAGATCACTCTTGCTACTGTATAAGCAACAGACCTTTGAAAACCGATGGTAACAGTGAGACCAGTTAGAAATGTGCAAACTATGTGGTAGTTCTAACTCTTTTACAGAAGAGCTGGAAGGAAGTCGGTCACATTGACAATGCTTAGTACATGTTGAACCAAACCAATGTACTGTTTTGTGTGTAGACTGTCAGAGAAAGAAATCAATAAAAACAACTGCAAGATTTTTTGACATGATGTTGTAACAGGATGGAATTACCGTGATCTGACATAGAAAAGGACTAGATTGTCAAGAGGAAACCAGAAGTTCAGTGACATTCCTGGATCCATTGAGTCTCAGCCTATCAATTAGATGTCCGAATAGAGATTTGGAGTAAGCAATAGGATGTTAGATCCTAGAGTTCAGCACAAAGGACACACTGAAGGTTGAAATATCTCTTCTATTACCTTAAAAATCTGCTGTTCAGCGTCAGCCTCATTTTTAGATGCAGAAATGTTATTAGAGGGTATAACTGACTCATCTGGCTGGTAAGTGGTAAAGTAGAAACCACTTACAATACCTGTTTGATGTGCAAGGTCACACTGTTGCCACACTTCATAGTAAAATAATCAACACTAGTCACTCTGCTTATATATTTACTCAGAGAAAGTCAACAATAGTTTCGGGCAGGAAAATTGAGTTCCAATTCATCTTTTTAGCTACTTTGCTTAGCTACTGAAGACCAAATTCTTTAAAGCAATACTTGGCAAATTTCCATGTGTTCTACAAAGGGATGCTCATTGAAAGTGACTATTTTTTCTCGATTACTCACTTCT
Source organism: Myocastor coypus (assembly GCA_004027025.1). Lineage (NCBI taxonomy): Eukaryota > Metazoa > Chordata > Mammalia > Rodentia > Myocastoridae > Myocastor > Myocastor coypus. The sequence goes on from PVJA010053144.1 coordinate 10,616, forward strand.
GCTGTGGCTTATTAGAGGTAAGAGACTAACATAATTAGTGATCTTGGGGCCACGGTTGGAGAAATTTGTTTCCTCAACGGTGGGAAGAACAGGGATGTGTAAAGATGAGTGCTGTAACCTCTCTCCATTTTAGTGAAATAATTGCAAGACATGTCCTAAGTGATTACGCAGGTCCCCAAACAGCACTGAACTTCACTTGCTCACAGCAATGACTTGCTCATTATTGGTTTTCCTTAGATCTTTGTTTCACTTTCCTCACCTCTTCTTTTAGAATCACTTCCAAATTACAGAATTATAACCATGTTTGTAGTTCTGGGTAAACTAAGAGAGGTGATAACATAAAGTGTGTTAAATTGATCTGCCTCTGATAGTCCTTTCACACTTTTAGAATTTCACCTGGAAAATAGTCATAATAAATGTATTGCAGACTGGAAAATTACTAGAACTTTCCATAAAGATCAAGTAATAGTAATACTTATTTCTTGGCAAAAACATATAATTTTGAGTTCTACCCATGTTGTATATTTCCAACTTGGATTTGATTATATTATTTCCCATTATTTTTTTCTTTCCTCATGGGACTTGAAGCTTTGAAAATTCTATTTCTATTTTAGTGGGGTTTCTATAAATCTTTAATGATCATATAAATTATATATTAAGCATTGTTTTAAGCAATGATCTTAGGTATTAGCAGCATTAAAATTAATCCAGTACTCTATACTTAAACCAAACTAGAGCATGGTTTGTTGTTTTCCTTAACCATGTTAACTGTCACATTGAGACTGTTTCTGAATAACTAAAAAACTTATTATGATTATTATGAATTATTATTCTTATTATCTGTATTGGTTTTTAGTTCAATTCAATTTTTTTTGGCTTTTTGAGACAGGGTCTCATTATGCAGTTCAGGCTGGCCTTAAGCTCAGTTTTGTAGCCCAGGCTGATCTTGAACTTGCACTGATACTCCTGCCTCAGCCTCCCAAGTGCTGGGATTACAGGCGAGAGCCACCATGCCTGGCCTCGCTCAATTTTCTATTTTTTGTTTACTGAACCAATTTGTCTCATGTAATGCCCATTTAATGTTGTTATGATGCCTGCTTTAGTCACAGGAAAGCAATACTTAAGTTAGTCCTGGACAAGTAAGAGGTTGCCAAGAAGAGCAAGAATGATAGATGCACAGCAGTGTTTAGCTTGCCACACTGTTCCAAAGTCTTTGTACTACTCTCTCAACACCGCTTAATGTTGCTGTAATTGTTTGCACTATAATGCTTGATACAGAAACCATGTACATTAAAAACAGACTGCACAACCATCTTGTTAATATATGACACAAACAAGAATGATATCCCTGACAGTGAAGTACATTTAGTACTTTAATAAAATGATTTATTAGAAAATAGTGCCGGGCGTGGTGGCTCACGCCTGTAATCCCAGCACTCGGGAGGCTGAGGCAGGAGGATTGGTGCGAGTTCGAGACCAG
>PVJA010053145.1:0-12086 GCA_004027025.1 Myocastor coypus
TGCGCCACCACGCCCGGCTCAAGCCACTTCTTGTTTTTTTTGGTGGGACTGAGGTTCAAACTCACAACCTTGCACTTGCCAGGCAGGCACTTGTGCCACGGAGCTATCTCCCCAGCCCCTCAAGCCACTTCTTAAGTCCAAACCTCTGCATGCTCTTCTTACCTGAACCATCAAGTCATTTAAAAGAATTAAACCAGGATGGGTTCATGCTTTTCAAGCTTACATTTGAAACTAATGTAACTGATTTTCTTTACAGCGGTACCTGCCTCCCCAAAGCAGGGCATAGTTCTTTCCTTGCCAAGGTGACAAGGTGTGGGTGTGGCATCTGAGAGCAAACGCTGGAGTAACCCGACTCTCCACTTCTTCCAGCTTCCCCTCCTTTCTAAAAGAAAATAGTATTATTTACAAAAGCAGGGAGGGACCAGACACTCAAGCTGAAGTTTCCACCTGAGAGAATTATAAACTTCTTGCTGTTCATGAATAAACTTCTTGCTGTTCATGAAGGCTGAGTATCTGAGTTGCCAGCCTGCTGGTGATACCCACTGAACATCTCTGCTCTGTGGCCATTCAGCCTGGTACCCAAGGACACACTGCAGCATCTGGTGCTGGTTGGCTTTGTCCCTTTTCTGTGACTGATTCACTGTGACTGATTTCTGTGTATGTTATCCACTCTGTGACTTCTCAGGGACATGTCCAGGGCTGATCCCTTTTGTATGGTGGTAGTAGGGAGCATTCTTTTGAGTTTTGCTATGTGGTTTAGGCTGGCCTTGAACTTTTGGTAATTCTCCTGTTTGAGTCTCCTAAGTGTTAAAGTTACAGGCATGCACTACCACACCCAGCTTAACACTTTTGTTTTGGTAACAATAGTGCTTTTAAAATTTTTTATTATGGGACCGGGCGGGATGGCTCAGTGGCCTAAAGTGCCTGCTTGGGAAAACTTGGGCAGCTTCAAGGACCGCAGTTCTATCACCGGCACCACATGCTGCGCCAGCCCTGCCCTCGGGGTGGGCTGAGCCGGCCAGGAAAATGAGTGAATAAACAAACGTTCTGAAACAAGAAAAAAAAAATTTTTTTTTATTATTATTTTGATAGAATTTCACTATATAGTTCAAACTAGACTGGAACTCCCTAAGTAGCCCAGGGTGAACTTGAGGTGATCCTGGGCGGTGGTGCCTTTTTTTGAGCCTGAGTGAAATGCACGCACTGGCTCTGCTGTGAAGCTCATGTTGAACTGCTTTAGAGGAGGCTGCTGGGGGAATGGGGTTTACATCCAGAGCAAGTGTTGGTGGTAGCAGGTCCAGGAGCTCTTGGACTCTTCTTTGCTGTCCTTGTGGTGTGGGGTGTGGCTGATCAGCACTGGGCACTGGGGCCACCACATCGTAGAGCCTTCCTTCTGCCCAGGGCCTGCTCGGAGACCATGCCTGCTGCCAAGCTCGTATCCCACGTGGGGTGGAGTTGTGGTTTTCCGTGGGCTGTTCTTTGGGCAGGGCAGCCCTGGTTGGTGCTGCCCAGCTGTTCCTCAGTCCTCGTTTTCAGCACTGTGTATTTTTTGTAGGGCTGGTTTCTCAACTTTTGGTTGCTTCCTTTTCCCTGAGGTTTCCTGGGCAGCCAGCAGCCTGGTGGGGATAGAGCAGCTCCTTCTCCCTGGTGCCCATTGCTGCATGCTCCCCCAGCCTGGGACTTCTGGATCTTGTGGCCTCTCAGCCAGGCCCAACCTGGTGCCTGTGAGTGGCAGAGGTGCTGCCCCACTAGGAAGGGAAATATGATGCAGGGACATAGGGCCCCCTGGAGACACTGACGGCAAGAAGCATGAGGGGCACGGGCCTGAGGTTGGCTGCCGGCTGTGGGGTTTGTCAGTCATGGATGTGAACAGTTATGACATGAAGGATGCACGTTCTTGGAGAGGCTGAGCTCTCAGGTCCTGCTCTTTCCTCACCACATCCTGTTGGTATCTATACCTGGGCCCTGTCCTGTACCAGTTTCCTGGTCCAAGCAGGACAACTGTAGGACCTCAGGGAACTGCAGAGAGCAAGAGACGCATCACCCAGGACTCTGTACCTTCTGGAGAGACCTGGTGTCCCGAGCAGTTTTGCTCCTTAGAGAGCGTGGTCCCTCGGCTGTCTGACTCGATCCCTCAAGTGGCCTCCTGCCCAGCTAGAAGCTGCTGTCCTGCTCTGCCTGAGCACAGCTTCAAGGCCCCATTCCTGGAGCTCAGAAGAATCAGCATCATCTGAGAATATCCTTTCTCTTACCATGTGATGGGTTTGCCCCACCAGGATGGAGCTAAGCTACACGAACCTGACAGGGTGCTGTTGGTGGATGCTGACGTACTGGTGTAAGTGACTGAGGCAGTGAGTGTCGCCCATGAGCCTGTGAGTAGGTCCAAGTGGTGGGTGAAAAGTTGTCACCCTGGTCAGGTCTAGCCAGCCCAACCGAGGGCCTGCCTCTTTCCTAGCTGCCTTCATCTCCTTGACTCAAGGGCCTACTCAGCCACATCCCTTTCTGTTGCGCTGGGCCATGTTTTGTGGCAAAACTTCTCCTAGGAGTTTGGTTAGGTGGGAATATGGGAATTGGGTAGGATATGTGGGAATTAAATTCCAAGTTCTCAAATGTAGGAAAGTGGGTCTGAGTAGATTAATTAATGAATTAACACCTGGCAGCATGTGTGTTTGGCTGGACGTAGGCTTTCAGGTGGGCCCCTTCAGGATGTGTCACCTGTACCAGAGTCAGGGATGCTCTGGCAGCTGGCCCAGGTTGTTCCTTTGCAGAAAGGACCTTCTCTCAGGAGTCTGAAATTTCCAGGAACAGAGCTGGAGATAGATCATTGTTCATTTATCCTGACCTAGCCCTTTTATCCTCAATTACTGTACTTCCAGGTCAGGAAAAAAGCTATTTCACTGTCTATTTGTCCTGCATGATGTCCAGTGTTAGGATTCTTGTTACACAGCTGTTTGGTTTCCAAGTGGTTCTTTTATATCTCTTGATGCTTTTTTCTCATTTTTCTTCTATTCCTTATTTGGTCTTTTTTTTTTTTTTCTGCAATCTAAGTATAATTTAAGTACAGTGAAACACATTTGAAATATACTAGTTGAGGGGCCCAGCAGGATGGCTCAGTGGTCTAAAGTGCCTGCTTAGGAAAGCTTAAGCGGCTGCAGGAACTGTGGTTTGATCCCGGGCACCACATGCTGTGCCAGCCCTGCCCTCAGGGCAGGCTGAGCTGGCCATAAAAATAAATAAACAAACAAAAGTCCTGAAACAAGAAAAACAATAAAAATAAAAAATTCTTTAAAAAAATGAAATATACTAGTTGATGGGCCTTGACGGATGCATACAGGGGCGGTTCACATGCTCTGCTAAGGTGTAGAATAGTCCTGTGTCCCTCTCGCCTCCCAGTTCCTGCTGATCCCACCACAGAGGCTATACTGTTCTGATGGGAGACCACCTGTACTTCTGTCTTTTTTATGGGTTGCTCATCAAAATGAGATTACACCACATGGTCTGTCATCTTTTGTTCAGCGTGATGCTTTTGGGGTTCACGCATAGTTTTGAGAAATTTTTTTGTTGCTGGGCTGTATTCCTCTGTGATGGGTGTGCCTCAGCCTGGTTTTCATGCACCTGTCTGCATGTCTTAATTACTTCCAGACAGGACTGGTGCAGGGAAATGCTATAGACTCCTTTTGTGTGCCCGTCCTTTGTAGACTTATGTTTCTTTTCACTGAGATAGGTGAGTGCCTGAGTGGGTTGAGGCCCCCTGATGTCTGGATGTAGGGTGGGTGTAATCCCACTAAGGGGTGTGTGTGTGTGTGTGTGTGTGTGTGTGAGAGAGAGAGAGAGAGAGAGAGAGAGAGAGAGAGAGAGAGGAGAGAGAATGTACTTTGATGTAGTACTAATTAGTGTTTTCCCAGTTCAAGAGCTATTGACCGTTTCTTTATCTTTTTGGTGAAGTATTTATTCACATTATTATTGTTATTATTTGAGTTACAAAAACTATATTTGGGGTCAGAGTCTTCTGATAAATATGGGAGCAGGGAGTAGGTTGGATAAGGAGAGGGAGAGAGGAGTTCTCAGTTTGTAGCATGGCTTTTATTTTCTTAGATAAGTACTCATTTTAATTGGTAGAAAGTATTTTCATTTAATTATCCAGATTAAACATTAACATTTTTGTACTTAATATTTTGTTGGATTAGAGGCTGTCATTTTGTTTTCAGTGCTGGGGACTGAACCCAGAGTCTGAACTGAACTACATTTCAAACTTTTTTCTTATTTTCTATTTTTGAGATGGGATCACTGTGTTGATTTTTCTCAGGCTGGGCTGGAATATGTGATTCCCTTGCTTCAGCCTTTCAAGAGTGCTGAGATTATAGGCCAGGATGGAACATCTTAGTTTTAAAACACTGATCTTTTTAGGAAGCTTTAATTGTGGAAACTCTTTCTCGATTGTTCATTTTTAAATGGAAGCTTGCTTTTATGTATGCATGCTCACTTCCTGGGTCTTGTGGGAGCACTCATTAGGAGGCTGTCAAAGTTGCCCTCAGCCCTGAACTGTCTTTCTGGCGTGGCTCTCTGATGCTTGCTCTTGGCTCTGTGGGTGGTGGTTGCTGTCTTGTCCCATGGCTGAGGGTGGCTGAGAGGGTGGGGGAGGAGGGAATGGATGGGCCACTAGGGGAAAAGCAGCTGCCTGGTGTAGCCGCCATCTGGGACATAATTCCTGAGCAAGTGACCCTTGTCTTGACCCCACGTTCCACCTTTCCTCTCCGATTTGGTCCTGGCTTTGTGCTCCTTGGGGACTTCCAAAAGGATCCCAGGGATCTTGGATTATATTCTCTTTTAGCTCTCATCTTCCACTGTCTTCCAAGTCCACCTGCTTCAGACTCCCTGCAGCTGTTCAGACTGCTCCGTGTTGTGTTAGATGTGTCTATGATTTCCTTTTGGTCACATGTGTTTCCTTCTCACAGTCCTATGGCTTCTGGGCATGAGGAGGTAGGAAGAGGCAGGCACAGGACTGGATGGTGACCCCAGGCAAGCTGGATAGGCATACTGGTGGCCTTGGGAGAGGCTACATCCACACATGTGGCACTGGGTCTCATCTATGGAGTGAAGGTGGATGTGTACAATATCTGGGGCTGTGTGATCCTTTTGGGTTTCTTCTGAATGCTTCGTGGTGAGAATCCATTGAAGGATTTTGGGAAAGGGAAAGGTGGACATGGTAGACTCCAGGGGGGAATGAGACGGGGGGAGTGGGGGAGTAGAGGCTGGGGTGGTGGGTACTGAGGCCAGTGGGCAGGGATGGCAGTGGTGGGCTGAGGCGGATGTGAGGCACAGTGATGGTGCACCTGTGGGCAGAGCTCGTGGGTGGGGATGCCCTGTGCACATGCGAGGGAGGGCCCCTGGAGCTTGCTGGTCCTGTTAAGCCCAAGGTCAGTGGGTTTGTTTTGCCAGCAAGGTGTGCTGAGTCCTGCCCTAGCAGTGGCCTCTGGCACTCATCAGTATCTCTTCACGTCTAGTCTCTGGGGCCCTGAATGCGTCATTTTAGCTGTGTATACATTAGAAGTGAAGCCATGTTTCAAGGTTTTATTCTTTTAACAAACACAAAGTAAATGGTTGCTGAGGGAACGGAGGCCTCCGAGGTGTTTTTAAGGAAACCAAGCGTGAGCTTGGCAGCGTTCATCATGAGCCAGCTCTGGCTTCTTCAAACTGCTCTTTGCAAAGGTCCTTCTGTGGGATCTTACTGAGCACTGGCCTGCTCGCCACGATGTGGGTGGAGAGCGAGGGAGGTTTTCCTGCCACACGTTCCTGATCCTTACTGTGTTTCCCTGTACCTGCTGCTCTCCGGGTAAGGTGTGGGAGAGCAGTGGCGAGGCCCATGAGCACCACTTACCCGTGTCTGTGTTGCACTAGGATCGAAAACTCACCAAGCTGGAGCGGCAGCGGTTCAAGGAGGAGGCAGAGATGCTGAAAGGCCTGCAGCACCCCAACATCGTGCGCTTCTATGACTTCTGGGAGTCCAGTGCCAAGGGCAAGCGATGCATTGTGCTAGTGACCGAGCTGATGACCTCAGGAACACTGAAGACGTAGGTGCTGCCCGCCTGTGGGCTAGGGAGTCTTGGCTATGAGAGTTTTGCACACGTGCGCGTGTGCGCATGTGTGTGTGTGTGTGTGTGCGCGTGCGTGCGCACACGTGTGTGCATGCCCACTCACACAGAAGTGGGCTGCCAGTTAAGGTCTTGGATTTCTGGTGGCATCCTAGCTGGTGTCCATTCTGCCCCTTGACGTTTCCCCTTGAGTGAAAAGGTTCCATAAGTGGGAAGCTCCTTCCCCCAATGAAAAGATACAAATTGAAGCTGAGCAGATCCTTTTAACCTTTGGCTCCCTCTGGCTTCCTGTGACAAAGGGGACCCATCCTCAGGGTATTACTGAGAGTGTGTCCTCACCATCTCTTTCTGGGATTTGCTCTCCAGCTCTGTGTGGAGTCGTACTTCTGGCCAGTGTACTCTTTCTGCCCTGGAGCCCAACTGGCACATAGGGGTGCTTAGAAGCAGGCTGGAGCAGGAGCCCAGGCAGGGACCCGAGCCAGGTGGCAGCTTGCTGCTTCTCCCCAAGGCTTTGTTCACAGTGTGGCTGCAGCCTGGGTTCATCTGAATTGTTTTGCCCCTTGGGCCTTGGGTAGGACCTTGTAGTCCCTCCGCCGCCAGATGAAGACATAGCAAGGAACAGGGACACCTCAAGAGCGGGTCACAGAGGTGGTTGCAGGGAGGGCCTGGCCATGTTATCTGGCCCCGAGTATTCCCACAGGCCCCGGGATCCCCAAACGCTTATCTTCACCCTGAGCACTACTGGCTGGTGCCTTGTCCTTATAGGGCTGCCTTTCAGTTGATCTTGGTGCCATATTAGGGTGAGGTCAGCATTGTGCTTGGCAAGAAATTTAGTATCGAGGCTCCCAGTGCAAGAAGCAAGCAGAGGGCTGTGGTCCTGGCCTGACTGGCTGCCTTGACTCCAGCTGTGTGGCCTGGCCAGGGACAGAGCTCCCTGGGCCCTTGTCTCTCAGCTCTGCTATCGTCAGAGGTAGACAGTGCATGTCAGTGTACAGGCTTCGAAACAGGCTGGCAGGTGCTAGGCAGGCCCTTTGCAGGGCCTGTGGCTCGAGCTGCATGCTGTACTAAGCCCCCTTTCAGGTACCTGAAGCGGTTCAAGGTAATGAAGCCTAAGGTGCTACGCAGCTGGTGCCGGCAGATCCTGAAGGGCCTGCTCTTCCTGCACACACGGACACCACCTATCATCCACCGAGATCTGAAGTGTGACAACATCTTTATCACTGGGCCCACTGGATCTGTGAAGATTGGTGACTTGGGCCTGGCCACTCTCAAAAGAGCATCATTTGCCAAAAGTGTGATAGGTAAGCCTGAGTCTCCTCCCCAAACTAGGGCACCCCAGGGGACTAGGTGGCATTTGAGGGCCTGATAGTGTCCGCTTCTACTTGGCCACCTCCAACCAGATTGAGAAGCCCAGGAGAAGGAGCATTGGCCACGGTGGCTTTAAGCAGGGCACCTCAACCATCCTTCCTGTACTCTAGGGTCTCAGCCAGAGTACATGGCCCTATGGAGGCCATGCTGCCCTTGCTCTGCCCACAGTTGAGGCCTGGAAGGGTCCACATTAGCTCCTTGGTTCAGTTTGGTGCCAGCCCTGAGCATACAGTGGGCGTGGTAGGCTGGCTGCCAAATTTCTGTGGTGTCTGTGGGTGCTGTGGTCACTTGGGAAGCCGGGGGACAGGGGGAGGCCCTGGCCACAGAGGAACTAGGGAACTTGTGGTAAGTGATGCCGGAGCCATTTTCAGTAGGTGGAAGTGGGGTCTCTCAGGCTGTGGGGCCCACAGAAATGACAGCTTGGGGTATTTGGGGATAGACACAGTTGGAAGAGGGTTCCAGGCTACTGTCTATGTACTATGGGAGCAGATCCTGAGGGCCTGTGCTGGCCATTGTAGTCTCATTCTTGTCCTCAGTATGGCTTGGATGTCCTCCTCTGAGAAGTCCTCTCTGGCTTCCTTCTTGGGGAGGCCCCCTGGGCTGTGGGAGAGGGGATAGCTGGCCTATAGTTGCTGTGGGCAGACAGTGGATCCACAGCGTGCCATGTGCCTGGCATGGTAGCACTGAAGGTCCACCAGGTCCCAAGTATGATCATGAGTTGTTCGTTTTGCTGCTTTGTAAATTTATGGGTTTGTTGTATGTTTGGGAATAAAACTTGACCTCTCTGGGAAAAGTGAAACTTGCTATTCTCTTGGAACTGCAGTAGGTAGAGCAGTGTGTTTGGAATGTGAGTGACAATTGAAACAGGGCAGCCAATGGCTGGAGTGAGGGGTGGCCTTTGGACACAGCGTCTCTGGCAGTCCCCAGGATGCAGGGTGGTGTAGAGCAGGGACTGACCCAGTGGGTCTATGAAGTGGGTGGGACAGGCAAGCAAGCTTCTGTGCTCCATCTGGAAGTGTGAGTGGGGCCCCAGGGCTTGAGGTGCTGAGCTCTGGACTCTTGAGCTCTGGGAAGTAGGTTTTGCAAATTTGATCTTGCAAGTGAGTCCTACTTCTGGTCCCTGGACTCAGACAGGTGGCAGGAGGGCTGCTCAAGTGACTCACCTGAGAAGTAAACATTCAGGACAAAGTGTAGCACCCTCGAGATTAGGTGCCTTGTGAGCTCCTGGGTCTTCCTGATCGGCGGGCTTTTTGCCCTCTTGGGAACGAGGTTTCCTGTTGCCAGGTTGGGTGATGTGAGTGGGTTGAGATGAAGACCGGGTGTTTACAGCAGGCACAGCAGGGCACTTAGGGTATCTCTGGTCACCCTGGCTTTGGCTCAGCTGGAGCCTAAGAAACCTGGGTTTTTGGGGCTGGCACCAGGAGTGTCCTTAGCTGCCTCTGCTAATGGAAAATAAGACCTGTTACCAGCTGGGTAAGGGGCTGCGGGTGGGTGGGTTACTCCAGGCCTGTTTCCTAGGTAAGCCCAGGCTTTTTTTTTGTTTGTTTGTTTTGGTCTTTTTGAGGCAAAGTCTCCCTCTGCAGTTTAGGCTGACCTTAAACTCACTTTGTAGCCCAAACTGGTCTCAAACTTGAAAGGATCCTCCTGCCTCTGCCTCTGCCTCTGCCTCTGCCTTCCAAGTGCTGGGATTAAAGCCCGGGCATTTGAATAGGAGACTCTCTCCCAGGCCTGTTAGTGGTCAGCCCTGTATAGCCTTGGGTTTGCCTTTCAGATGTAGAGGGTAGAAGCCTGTAGCCATTGGCTGTTCCTTCACAATGTCAGGGCTGCTGTTGTCACAACCCAGTGCCAGGTGAGGACATGGGTGTCACAGGTTTGACTGCCTGAGTTCTTATGCCTCCATGATATGAGTTTTGTTGGTTTGCATGTGCTGAGCTTGAGGGCACAGAGTTGAGGTGGATGTAGCCCTGCTTGCTACAGGCCCCTTGGGCTGCTGTGGTGATTGGCTCACCCAGGAAGGCTTCCTTGGAGGTAGCAATGGTAGACATGGACCCAGTGCAGAGGGAACTGAGAAGAGGGTCAAGGTGAGCTGAGGCTGGCTACTCTAGTAAGAACGGCAGGCTGGCCCTGGCTGGATGGCACTGTTGTCTGTTTATAGTTAGTGATAAAGACTTAGGGGTACTGAGCCATGTGGGGACTTCTGTAGGGGTCTCCCCCCTGTTCCCTCTGTGGGAAGAAAGGAGGCAGGTTACATCTGTCTACTGAGAAGGTGGGCCAGGGCCAACTGTGTTGGTTTGGTTTTGTCCTAATGTAAATGAGGATAGGCAGGGCTAGGAGACAGGGCTTTGATTTCATACAGAAAGTTACTGTTTTTAGCACCCAGAAGTCATTTTTGTGGGCTACAGGATGATTTCAACTTCAGCCTGGAGCAGAGCCCTCCCCACTGCACTTCTGCCATGACCTAGGATGTGGTCCTTCCCCTTGTGCAGCAAAGGACTAGACTATAGACATTGCCCTGTTAAAAGCAGAAGAAAGGCTGTGGCTGTCCATATTGTTCCTGCTATCTCCTGTAGGAGGATACGGGAGGGGGCTGCTGGAGGTGAGGTCCCCAGTACCTGTGGCGCAGCCATGAGGGTGGACAAGGACTCAGGATACAGCAGGTGTGAGAGGGAGTTTGGGGTGGGGTCCAGGGCAGGCAGCTTTGTAGCAGATGACGAAACACAAAGCTGGAGGGTAAGACCGTCCACTGGATGCACGCATGCACATGCGTGTGCACACATTTCAGATTTAAGTGGCTATCGTGTGAAGGAAGAGAAACACAACTGAGGGTGCCAGTGTCCATGTATATGTGTAGATCAGGCATTCTTGGGGGATCTGTGCCCCCTCTGACCTGAGCCTGCTACCTCCAGAGCAAAGTGTCTGGGTCTCAGGGTGTTGCTTGCAGAGCAGGGTCCTGAGTTCCTTCAGGTCCTGAAGAAGTCAGAGCCTGGACATTGCTTTTTCCACCTGTGCCCTGGCTGCCCTGTGGACAGCTCAGCTCCCTGACTCCTGCCTAGCAGCTGTGGGGACCAGGCACCCAGGATGTGGCTAAAGGCCCTGGACATACCCCTTGTGACTCTTTGCCTATGTCTTTGGCCGAAAAGGGCTTTGTTGTGGCTTTTATTGTCATCACAGGGTGGGTGATTGTCCCACATGGCCACTGGCAGATGGCATCATGGAGCTTTGTTAGGTGGGTGGCATTGTAGGCAATAGAGGTGGCCCCAAAGAGCGAACCCTTCCTCCTTGCAGCTTCCCAGTGAGCTCTGTGTCTTACTGTATTCCATCTTCCACCATTGCAAGCCTTTCTTAGTGGCCAATCTGGGTGATCTGGCCTGTGTAGCAGGTGGCGAGCTGCTGAGGGACTCCAGGGTGTGACAGGGTAAGAGGGGTCCAACAACAGGTGTTTGTGTTGTACCAGTCTGGACTCTGAGTGGCTGTGGTTTTTTTATGGCCTCTTTTCTTCTGGCACCAGCTGGGCAGCATGGTCACTATTCTGTAGTAGGCTTAGGGATAGGAAAAAAAACCTTCAAAGTATCAACCTACTGGAAAGAAAATCTTAAAAAAAATAGAACCATGCCATTCAAAACCCAAAAAGGAGGGCCAGCCAGATAGCTCAACAGACTAAAGCACCTGCTTAGGCAGAGCACAGGAGCCATGCTGACCCCACCCCCAGGGTGAGCTGAGATGGTGATTGAGACTGGGCCTGGTGATGCGTGCCTGTAATGCCAGCACTTGGGAGGCTGAAAATGGGAGAATCGCTACGAGTTGAATCTATGTGGTGAAACTGTGTAGACTCTGTACTAAATACAATCAATCAATCAGTCAGTCAATCAATCAATCAATTCCCAAAAGGAGAAAACTTTCTAAAGCAAGATGATCTGACTGCAGTCTGTGTTTGCTGTTCTGGTGGGCTTTCCAGAGTTGTGTACTTCTGAACATAACCCTGAGCATAGTCTTACCTTCTCCCAGAACTTCACTATTTTGGTTGAACCTGTAATGTGTGTTAAATTGAATGATGGGTAGAACAAATGTTGTTTTGCAGGACTAGGGTTCAAATTCATGACCTTGCACTTGCCAGGCAGGCACTTCTGCCATGGAGCTGTCTCTCCAGCCCCATAGAAGAAATCTCGATATGTGCTTTTTACTGCAATGAATTAGTTTATACGGTTTTGCATCTGCTTTGAAAAAACATTAGAATGCTTTGGAAAAATCTTGCAAAGTCAGCAAACACACAGATGTTAAAAGCTGTTACTAGAGTCTCTTATTCCTACTTATTGAATCTTCAACACTCTTTTGGACTTGTTTTTTTTTTTGTCTTTTTGAGACAGGGTCTTGCTATGCAGTTGAGGCTGGTCCTGCGCTCACTTTTGTGGCCCAGGCTGGTCTCGAACTCACACCAATCCTCCTGCCTCAGCCTCTCGAGTGCTGGGATTACAGGCGTGAGCCACCACGCCCGGCTTTGGACTTGTTTTAATGAAAGTCTTTTTGATTAATAAAGCAGAAAGTTATTAAAGAAAAATTCAAAACCCTGTAAGTAAGCCGGGCGTGGTGGCTCACGCCTGTAATCCCAGCACTCGGGAGGCTGAGGCA
>PVJA010053146.1:0-12094 GCA_004027025.1 Myocastor coypus
TTTTTTTTTTTTTTTTTTTTTTGCAGGACCAGGGTTCAAACTCACGACCTTGCACTTGCCAGGCAGGCACTTGTGCCTTGGAGCTATCTCCCCAGCCCCTGTTCTTATCAGTTTCAATTACATCAGGCTCTCTGCCTTAGCCTATCCACCTCAGGCCACACCTATAATTCTCAGCAGTACTCAGACCCATAATCTCATCAGTACTAAAACACATAATCCCAGTGAATCATGGATCAAGTCTGAAACTCTAGAAGTCCCTGTTGCATGATCGCATGAGGCTTTAGGGGGACAAGTAGACATAAACTATAACAGTGGGTACCACTTTATGACCAGATGGAGCAGCAGGAGCAGCTGGAAGGGAGCAGTTTGAATGGGAAAGAGAGCAGGCATAAAGTTTCTTTTTTTTTTTTTTTTCTGTCTTTTTGAGACAGGGTCTCACTATGCAGTTGAGGCTGGTCCTGAGCTCACTTTTGTAGCCCAGGCTGGTCTCGAACTCGCACCAATCCTCCTGCCTCAGCCTCCCAGAGTGCTGGGATTACAGGCGTGCGCCGCCACGCCCGATAGGCATAAAGTTTCATAAGTTTATGAAGCTACCTACAATATCCAGGTGACCTGAATGGACTTGTCTCTGAAAAGCTGGAGTCCATGCAGTAAGGGAGACTTTCATGGCCCCAGAACAATGCCCTAGAAATTGGCCTTTCTGTAGCTAAAATTCTTCTAGGAGATGATGTCAGCACTCAATGGGAGACCACAGTGACTGCCTCCCCATGCCAGAGTTCTGACAAAAGCCTCAGATGAATTCTTGTTCCTTCAAAGAACCCCCAAAGCCAGCCTGTCAGTGAGGCATTCTGATGTGCAGCCAGGAATGGGAGAGCAGGTAGTGGTCCCAGATCATCTGTCTAAATATTTACAAGTCAGGGGCCCGGTGGGATGGCTCAGTGGTCTAAAGCGCCTGCTTGGGAAAGCCTTGGGCGACTTCAGGGACTGCAGTTCGATCCCCGGCACCATATGCCGCGCCAGCCCTGCTCTCGGGGCAGGCTAAGCTGGCCATAAAAATGAGTGAATAAACAAAGGTTCTGAAACAAGAAAATAAATAAATAAATTAAAAAATATATATATATTTACAAGTCAGACACCAAACCAGCAAACCATTGAGTAGGATATGTTCTAGCCTCATCCTCTCACAAATGTCACTTTATATTTTTATTATTTTTGATGTATTTAGTATTGGGGATACAGGGTCTCACTATGTAGATTGGATTTGTGGTGATTCTTCTGCTTTCAGCCTCCCAAGTGCAGGGATTACAGGCATGTGCCACCATACCCAGTCTCAGTTACATCTCAGTGTGCCCCAGGGGCGGGGCCAGCATGGCACAATGGGACTTAACCTCAGTTGCTGTGTTTGCCTAAGCATGATGCTCTAATCCACTGAGCTATCTAGCCAGCCCACATATCACTTTAAATGGATACAACTTTTAAATGTATATGAAGATGTATTTATATCAGAGAAAATTAGCAAAACCTCATAGATGGCTGAATTTTACATTTCAAATGTCATGGTTTGTTGCTGAGGTTACCTTATCAGGAGCAGTTAGAATTATGAGGAATAATATAAAGACATAAAGATATACATAAGGACCATATGCATCATAGGGAATTTGGACCTGCATATGGTATGCCTTAGTTTCTTTTTTCTCCCATTCTCCTCCTCTCCCCTCAACTACTCTTCCCTTCCTTTTTATAAGGCTTTGTTTTCATTTTATCCTTCTTCTCCCTTGCCCCTTAATCCTCTTTCCTTTTAAAAAATTTGCTTCCTAGCTGGGCGTGGTGGTGCATGCCTGTAATCCCAGCACTTGGGAGGCTGAGGCAGGGGGATCTCTGTGAGTCTAAAGTCTAAAGAAGAACAAAAATATATAATAGATATTGTAAAATAGTAGGCAAATTTTTTTATTTTTATTTTTTTTAAAGAATTTTTTTTATTATTTTTATTCTTGTTTCAGAACCTTTGTTTATTCACTCATCTTTTTATGGCTGGCTCAGCCCACCCCGAGAGCAGGGCTGGCGTAGCATGTAGTGCTGGGGACTGAACCAGGGTCCCTGAAGCCGCCCAAGCTTCCCGAAGCAGGCGCTTTAGACCACTGAGCCATCCCGCTGGGCCCCCAAATTTTTTTATTTTTTGACTTTTTTTTTTGAAACAGGGTCTCACTATGCAGTTCAGGCTGGCCTTGAACTCACTTTTGTAGCCCAGGCTGGTCTCGAACTCACACTGATTCTCCTGCTTCAGCCTCCCAAGTGCTTTAAATTTGGAAAGTCTGATTTTTTTTTTTTTTTTAGATTTGTTGTTTTTTTCTTATGTATTTAGTACAGGGTCTACAGGCTCTCACTATGTAGATCAGACTTGTAGGGATCCTCCTGTTTTCAACTTCCCAAGCGCTGGGATTACAGGCACATGCCAACATTTCACTCCCTGTATCAGTGCACCCTGGGGGTGGGGCTGGCAAGACACACCAGAGATCAAACCTCAGTCCCTGGAGCTGTCTAATCAGGTGCTTTAGTCTGCTGAACTATTTGACTGGCACTGATTATCATTATTATTATTATTATTATTATTATTATTATTATTATTATTATTTTGGCTCTTTATATGTTTTAGATATTTGTCCTTTATTGGAAAGACAACTAAGGGTTTTTTTGTTTTGTTTTGTTTCTGTTCTGTGAGTTGTGTTTTCACTCTCTTAGTGATTTTAGTCTGTCAGTCTGTTTCTTTTGATTGGTGAACTGAGAACATTTACATCTATGCATTTGCATGACCTTCACATATTATTTTCCTCCTGATGACTTGCCATCTTTCCTCTCTATGATTGTTTGCCTCACCTAGTGGCTTTTTTCTATTGGTACTCTTGGAATTGTGACCCTTAGTATCTCTTTCTGGAATATTTTTCAAAACCATCTGCATGGGGCAGCCAGATAGCTCAGCAGATTAAAACATCTGCTTAGGTAGATGCAGGGGCCGGGGTTCAATCACTGGTATTAAGGATTCTCTAGCTGGGCATGGTGGCTCATGCCTGTAATCCCAGCATTCAGGAGGCTGAGGCAGGAGGATTTCTGTGAGTTTGAGACCAGCCTGGGCTACAAAAGGGAGCTCAAGGCCAGCCTCAATTGCATAGTGAGACCCTGTCTCAAAAAGACAAAAAAAAAAGAAGGATTCTCTAGGTATTCCTCTGAGATGTCCTCTAAGTATGGCTGGTTTTTGGTCTTTCTGTCTGTGCCAACGTCCTATCTTCCTATTTTATTATGGAGGAGGAGCCTATTTGGCTCAGCATCTCCAGTACTGGACTTTGGAGATGATTAGGACCCCAGATAATGACAATTCTCATATGAGTGTGAACAACTGATTACAATAATTATGGCATCTGATCTAAAGTAATACAACTAGCAATAACAGTATCATCAAGCATAGTCTAAAAACTAACAAACTGTGGTAACTGCTAATTGAGCAAGATCTATAGTTATATAATAACATCTAACATATGCCAGGAAGCTCATACACAGTGAGTTTCCCCTTGGTAGAGTGGTTTTCTCCTTTGGGGAAGGGGATCTTAGGAGGTATAGAGGACATGACAGAGCAATAACTGAGAAATATACTGTAAGCAAGGCTTTAGGACAAAGGATTGATCACCGAAACTTTCGGAGCTAAAGGAGACAGGAGAGGGCCTGGCAGGATGGCTCAGTGGTCTAAAGTGCCTGTTTAGGAAAGCTTAGGCAGCTTCAGGGACTGCAGTTCGATCCCCAGCACCAATGCTGCACCAGCCCTGCCCTCAGGGCAGGCTGAGCCAGCCACAAAAGTAAATAAATAAACAAACAAAAAGCCGGGCGTGGTGGCTCACGCCTGTAATCCCAGCACTCTGGGAGGCTGAGGCAGGAGGATTGGTGCTAGTTGGAGACCAGCCTGGGCTACAAAAGTGAGCTCAAGGTCATCCTAAACTGCATAGCGAGACCCTGTCTCAAAAAGACAAAAATAAATAAACAAACAAACAAAAGTTCTGAAACAAGAAAAAAAATTAAATTAAATTTTAAAAAAGAGGCCGGGCGTGGTGGTGCACGCCTGTAATCCCAGCACTCGGGAAACTGAGGCAGGAGGATTGGTGCAAGTTCGAGACCAGCCTGGGCTACAAAAGCGAGCTCAAGGCCAGCCTCACTGCATAGCGAGACCCTGTCTCAAAAAGACAAAAAATAAAATAAAATAAAATAAAAATAAATAAATAAATTTTTAAAAAGACAGGAGAGAAAGGACAAAGACAGGAGAAAAGAAACCAAACAATAAAGTAAAAAACTAAATAATCACCCTCAAGAAAAGTTCCTCTGGTGCCCTTGGTTCTTTGTTATTTTCCTCATCAGACAGAATGTACTGAATTACCCCACCAAGTCAACAGTAGGATTACTACTGGGTGTGGGGTTGATTTTGGCCAACCACTGACTCTTCTTACACATTGGTCATATGATGAGAGTAGTGTTCTTGTCCCTCCACCAATCAAAGCTGCTTGCCTGTTTGGGACACTAGTTGCAGGACAGGTGGGGGTGCCCTTACGCTATTACTCACCAAGTCTGCTTGCCTGCTTGTATTGTTGGTCACAGACCAGGGAACCTGCTTCTAGTCTGTCACAGCTAAGGCTAAGACAGGCTTTTGGCCCCCAGCATAATGGAATCTCTGTAGTCCCATCTCCCACTTCTCCACAGAACTCCCCCCAGTCTACGGTCCTACTGATGGCTGTCTACTCTGACTAGACAACCTTTCCCTCTTTCCACTGAGGGTCACTGGAGAAGGTCTGTTGCTAGAGTTCATGCCCAAGCCCCTTAAAATAAAATGGCAGCCCTGCCACCTCCTGCTGCTTTTCCACATGACTGTGCAATGCACCACTTTAGCTCACTCACCCAGAGGCCCTCTAGGTCCAGGTCAGGTCTCAGTGCCCACAGAAGCACAGTTGCTTTCCTGATAGTGAGTTCTTGAATGGCATGGCAAGATGCTGTCTCTACAAAAAATTTAATTCCTGTAGTTGCACAAACTTATTTTGTAGAAAAGAGTGATGGCTCAGGCATGGTTGTGAACCCAGCAGCAGGCAGACTGAGAAATGGGCAAACCTGCTAATTGGGTATCTCCCACTCCCTCTCTTCTGTCTTACCCTGGTTGCCAAAGCCATTAGCACCATTTAGGCTCATACATCAGATTCATTTGCTAGCCAGAGGGGGCCATTTCTTTGAGAAAAGGAAAAAAGGACTTATTCAAAGTTAGCAACTGTAGCTGGGCCTGGTGGCGCACGCTTGTAATCCCAGCACTTGGGAGGCTGAGGCGGGAGGATTGGTGCAAATTTGAGACCAACCTGGGCTACAAAAACGAGCTGAAGGCCAGCCTGAAGTGCATAGTAAGACCCTGTCTCAAAAAGACAAAAAAAAAAAAAAAAAAAAAAGTTAGCAACTATAACTTTGGTCCATAAGGGAGACAGAGAGAGTTGTTTGTTCTTGCTTTTTTGTATTTTTTTTTTTTTTTGTGGGACCAGGGTTCGAACTCACGACCTTGCACTTGCCCAGCAGGCACTTGTGCCTCGGAGCTATCTCCCCAGCCCCCAACTTTTTTGTATTTAGTAAGGGCCTAGAGGGTCTCTTTATGTACCTTGGATTTATAATGATTCACCTGTTTTCAGCCTCCCAAGAGCTGGGATTACAGGCACATGCCACCAGGCCTAGTCTCAGTTGCTGCCCCTGGGGGCAAGACCAGCATAACAGGCTGGGGATAGAACCTGACCCCTACGCCCTGCCTAAGCAGGTGCTTTAGTCCTCTGAGCAATTTGGCCAGCCCTGGAAAAGAGAAGTTTATTTATTTATTTCTTCAAATCTCTGCTTTACCTTTACTGGTGACCAAGGGTCTTCTCTAGGAAGACGCAGGGGAAGATATGCAGATTTTTTTTTTTTTTTTTTTTTTGAGACAGGGTCTCACTGTGCAGTTCAGTCTGGCCTTGAACTCACTTTTGTAGCCCAAGCTGGTCTCAAACTCTCACTGATCCTCCTGCTTCCACCTCTCAAGGCTGGTATTATTGGCGTGCGCCACCACGCCCAGCTGACAATGCAGATCCTTTACTGCACATGCTGTATCACTTAGCTTCACCTAATTCTCCTCTTTCTTATAGAAAACAAACCAACCTCCTGGCCTCCTAGGGACGAAATCTGCATATTCTGTCCCTTCTTTGTGTCCAAAGAGAAGAAGTATTGTTATGTGTTCAGCAAGAGGGACTTTGCAGAAGTTGCTCATTTCCAGAAGAAAAAAAAAAGTACCTGTTATAATTGGAAAGCTTGCTTGTGATGTAGCTTGTGATCACTAGGGGGCAGAAGCAGCCCACACAGAGAACTGGAGCTTATGAAAGGGTTAGCTGTCATTTGTGCTGTATTTTTACGATCCCCAGCGCGAAACACTGCATTTATGCTTAGCAGAGCTGGTATTGGGACCACGGGCTCAGTTCTGATTCCATAGCATATTGGTCTCAATACCAGAATACCAGGGACTGGGGAGATAGTTCCATGGCACAAGTTCCTGCTTGGCAAGTGCAAAGTCATGAGTTCAAACCCTGGTCCTGCAAAGAACAAACAACAGGGGGCCGGTGGGATGGCTCAGTGGCCTAAAGTGCCTGCTTAGGAAAGCTTAGGTTGGGCCTGGCGGGATGGCTCAGTGGTCTAAAACGCCTCCTTGGGGAAGCTTGGGTGGCTTCAGGAACCTTGGTTCAATCCCCAGCACCACATGCTGTGCCAGCCCTGCCCTCGGGGCAGGTTGAGCCGGCCATAAAAATGAGTGAATAAACAAACGAAGGTTCTGAAACAAAAATAATAAATAAAATAATTTTTTTTTTTTGTGTGTGTGTGTGTGTGTGTGTGTGTGTGTGGGACCAGGGTTCAAACTCACGACCTTGCACTTGCCCAGCAGGCACTTGTGCCTCGGAGCTATCTCCCCAGCCCCAAAAAATTATTTTTTTAAAAAAGGAAAGCTTAGGTGGCAGCAGTTTGATCTCTGGCACCATATGCTGTGCCAGCCCTGCCCCTATTAAGGCTGGCCTTGAGCTCACTTTTGTAGCCCAGGCTGGTCTCAAACTTGCACCGATCCTCCTGCCTCAGCCTCCCGAGTGCTGGGATTACAGGCGAGTGCTGGGATTACAGGCGTGCGCCACCACGCCTGGCCCTCCCTTTCTTTTGGCTTGGGACAAGCCCATCTAGATCATGCAGTTTATTCTCCAGGCAAGATACCCCAGGGAGGTGGCTACTCCTCCTTTGGGTTGTACAGAAACTAATCACCCTGGGCCGCTGCCAACCATACCTTCTCATGCCAGTTTACCCTCTGTGGATCCACACCTGGCTAGAGATAGGCACTGAATACAGTACAAGCTCATATAGGAGGACACTATGGAAAGAAGCTGTCTTAGTTCCTCTTCTCTCATTGCTGGGGCAAACACCCAACACCCAAAATGAAGGAAGGAAAGGTTTATTTAGCTCACAGTTACTGTAGGTTTCAGTCCATGTTTGGCTGGCCCAAGGCTGAGTGGAACAGGGCAGAAGGCATCTAGTTCATGGCAGTGGAACAGCAACAATCGCGACAGAGGCAACCGACCAACCAGGGCAGCAGACAGCAGCTCAAGTCTGTCTCTCTGTCTCTCTTTAAATTACATTCAGGCTCTCTTCCTCAGCCTATCCACCTTAGGCTACACCCATAATCCCAAAAATACTTAGACCCATAATCCATCAGTACTAAAACACATAATCCCAGGGATCGTGAATCAAGTCGCAAACTCTAGAAGTCCCCACCCCATGCTTGCCTGAGGCTTTGGGGGACAACTAGACATAAACCATAACAGAAGCCATTTAGCTCTTCACAGGTCCAGGTGGCCCTTGCTGTCACTGAGCTGCCATCCAGGAGAAGGTGTCCATAAAGAAGTCAATAGGAGCTGGGCGTGGTGGCTCACGCCTGTAATTCTAGCACTCGGGAGGCTGAGGCAGGAGGATTGGTGTGAGTTCGAGACCAGCCTGGGCTACAAAAGTGAGCTCAAGGCCAGCCTCAACTGCATAGTGAGACCCTGTCTCAAAAAGACGAGAAAAAAAAAAAAAAAAAGGTCAATAGGGACCTGCATTACTGTCAGGGACAAGTGCATACCCAGAGGTCAAGGGCTGCTTCACGCAGGGCAAAGCATCCTCAGGATGCTAAGTCAGGGCCGAGACTGACTTTTCCTAAGAAGCACTGAAGTGGCATATGACAACTGCCTTTACTTCACTGCTTTGAAAACAATTTCAGTGCGGTGCAGTGGTGTTGCCTGTCTGCAGTCCCAGGGTGTTACTGGCTCTCTGTAGCTGTGACCAAAGACCAGAGCAAAATAATGGAGAGAAGGAAAGGTCGGCTTTGGCTTCAGCTCTCACTCTCAAGGGCTTTTGTCCATCATCAGCTGGCGGCTCCATTGCTGTGGGCCTGCAGGGAGGCAGCGACATAATACTCTCCCCAAGGTCACCCCCCATGCTCCACTCCCTTAATCAGGATCCACCTCGCGTTTCCATCACCGCCCAATAAAGCTGCCAAATTCTGATCTCATCCATGTGTCCATCCACTGATGAAGTTAGTCTCTGTGATCTAGTCACCTCTTGATCCCTCAGCCCTGAATACTGGCATTAGGGACAAAGGCATCTCTACATGAGACTTTGGGGGATTCTTCATATCTAAATCATAACACCTAGGTACTCAAAAGACTACAGCAGGAGATTTGCTTACCCAGGATTTTGAGATCACCCTGGCAATGCTGCAAAACACTGTCTTAAAAAAAAAAGGGGGCTGGGGAGATAGCTCCGAGGCACAAGTGCCTGCTGGGCAAGTGCAAGGTCGTGAGTTCGAACCCTGGTCCCACAAAACAACAACAACAACAACAACAACAACAACAAAACATTAGAAGTGTTTTTAAAGGTATGGGAAAGGTTTATGGGTGTGGGAAGAATTTTTTTTATTTTTTTTATTTTTTTTTTTGTGGGACCAGGGTTCAAACTCACGACCTTGCACTTGCCCAGCAGGCACTTGTGCCTCGGAGCTATCTCCCCAGCCCCTGGAAAGAATTTATAAAGCTTTAAAACATATAAATACTAAAATAAATATAATATCACCGCTTTGCTGATTTTACTTATCATGGAGGGGGGTCTTCCTCGATAAGTGAGGGACCACTGTATAGAACACAGAAAACACAGCTAAACAAACAAAATCAGTCTCTCTCAGTCTCACCCACCAGAGATGGCCACCGTCAGTGCTTCTGCATTTATTGGTACCATTTGCGAGTCTGGGTGACCTGTACGTGTATGTAGAAACTTACCAAGAAGAAGTCATCCAGTGCCCACTATTTGATAATCTGCTTCCCTTCACTTTATAGAATTAGACAGTGGCCCTCTGCCAGTGTCACTGAACATGCATTTACAACAGTGGCTCTGCCTAGGGAAGCTTTAAAAATATATTTTTTTAAAGATTTATTTATTTATTTATTGTTTCACAACCTTTGCTTGTTTATTCACTCATTTTTATGGCTGGCTCAGTCCGTCCTGAGGGCAGGGCTGGCGCAGCATGTGGTGCCCGGGATCGAACCGCGGTCCCTGAAGCCACCCAAGCTTTAGACCACTGAGCCATTCTGCCGGGCCCTGCTTTAAAAATATTGATACCTGGGTCCACCCCAGAGCCAAATTGATCTTGGCAGGGACTGTGCTTGGGGATTTTGATGGAAGATCTCAGGCAACCTTGCATTGCGCAACTGAGCTGGACAGCTAACTGCTCTAGGCCATTTGCTGCAGGGACACAGGTCAGTGGATCAATTCTCTTTTAGGGAATTTAGGTTTATTTCAATTTTTCAATGGTTAGAAAGCAAGAAGTAGTCTTTTGCTGTAAAGGCTAGGTTGCACTGTATAGATTTTAGCTTTTACAAGCCATGAGGTCTCTGCCACAACTCTTTAATTCAGTCAGTATGGCGCAAAAGCAGTCAGGCAACGTGTAAATGAATGAGCCCAGCTGTGTGAGCAAACTTTATTTCCAGCCATCACGGGTAGCGAGATCTGGCATCTCAGCCAGTGTTAGCTGACCCTTGTCATAGATGATGGAAAGCAAGCTTCCTAGTATGAAACGAATGTTTTCTTGTAACAGGAATTGTATATTGTTTATTTTTAGAAGTAGGACTATTCATCACTGTAATCATGTATTTCCTGTATAATGGAAAATAAATGTAACTTGTTTCATACTTGCTTACAAGCATGACCCATATTTATTAGTGGGGGGCCCTGAGGAACTGTGGATTAAACACAGGACCACATCCCTGCAGCTGAGCTACACTCCCAGCCCCTCTAGGAGAGGGATAGGATCTACAGATGGCCAGGAATGGGTCATCAGACCTGCCCCTGTCACTAGCATCTTATGTGCTAGCACTCACTTTAACCATGAATTGCTTCTTTGCTCTCACCCTCTCTGATCCACATCAGATTTTTGAGAATGATGTGGGCAGGGGTAAGGAAATACTCCCTGTCCTGAATACACAGCCTGGCTGTCTCAATTTTGTCTCCCTAGGTTCCTGGAATTTAATCTCTCTCTCCATCAACTGCAGTCACACAGCTCAGTCAAACTATGCTGTCCAGAATCTATCCGCAGACTGCTCCTGGAAACTTCTAGCATCAGCACCTGGCTAGGAAGCAGTAGGAGAGACAATAAGACTCTCTCTCTCTCTCTCTCTCTTTGTGGAACCGGGGATTGAACTCAGACCCTTCATTTGCCAGGCAGTGCTTATTCTACTAAGCTATCTCCACAGCCCAGGACTTTCTGTCTTGCGCCTTCACCATCAGTGTGTTATGGTTTGCATTTAGGTGTCCCCCCAAAGCCTCGAGAAGTGAAGGGCTGGATTCTGGACCTTGTGATTGATTATCGGGGGTGTGGGTGCTATACCTCCCCCTGGGCAGGTAATTTGCATTTCAGTGTAAGGAACAAGTTAGCTGCTTGAGCTGCTGCTACTCCTCCCTTCACTGAAAGACTGCCCCCTGTCATGTACAGCTCTGCCTTGCAGCCAGCTGAATATGGACTGAAACTTTCAGTAATTGTGAGCTAAATAAACCTTTCCTTCCCTAATTTGAGTGTCAGGCATTTGTTCCAGCAACCAGAGAAGAATAACTAAGACAGTAAGCCAGGTGCATTGGGGCTGGTAGACACTTGACAGAATGTTGGGCTGAGCTTGGGTTGCTAAATTTCATCTTCTTTTTTTTTAGAATTTTTATCTTTTATTTATTTATTTCTTGTTTCAGAACCTTTGTTTGTTTATTTACTCATTTTCATGGCTGGCTCAGCCCACCCCAAGGGCAGGGCTGGCACAGCATGTGGTGCCGGGGATCGAACCGCGGTCCCTGAAGCCGCCCAAGCTTTTCCAAGCAGGCGCTCCAGACCACTGAGCCATCCGGCCGGGCCCTAAATTTCATCTTCTTAAAGGTGTGTATGGCCGGCTGATGAGACCTACTAGAAATGAACACGGACTTTGTGTACTGCCACTAAGACTAGACATAGTTTCTTTTTCCATCACAAAAATCTGAACAGGAAGCAGTTACACTGAGGGAAGGGGCAGAGGTGACAAGAACCTTGCTCTACTGTCTGATGCAGAGAAGTGGAAGTTCACATGAGGGAATGATTTGTGGCCACATGAAGATGGGTGATCACAATTTAAATCATTTGTAGAGAAAGCAGATTCTCCATGCTGCCTCTGGGCAGCTGCCCTTGCACTGTGCATCTACGTGGCTCCAGTGTCAGATGTATTAAAAATGTTTGCCTCTGATCTGAGCAGAGTTGGCAGGATTTGCTAACATGGCCTGCTGTATGAGTCTAACAACAGTCTGGCATTTGCATGGTCAAGTTTTTAGATCCCTTTGTCCTTGCTCTTGAACATGGCTGTAGAACATACTGTCCTTTTTCTGTGTTCTGTGTAAAATGTTTTCCCAAATGTGGAGGATTTCAGATTTTTTTCCCCCTTACCTAGGGGTTTATTAAAGAGGTGTCAGGTTTTTTTTTTTT
>PVJA010053147.1:0-12059 GCA_004027025.1 Myocastor coypus
AAATAAAAATAGCTCAGTGGATTAAAGCAGCTGCAAACAGGTGCAGGGAGAGGGGTTCAAGCCACAGGATGTGCTGACGTGGCAATTGAGACTGGACGTGGTGGTGCGAGCCTATAATCCTAGCTCTTGGGAGGCCATAAACAGGTGGAATACTACAAGTCCAGTCTAGGAGTGAGACTCTGAACACTCTGTAGACTCTTCCCTAAACTACCAAAAAAAAAAAAAAAAAGGTCCTTTGGCTTTGGAGAGATCTCCATACTGGACAACAGAAGGGACCCAGTTCACTACTAACCTGGGCCAGAGGGTAGCTTGTGCTTTTCCAGAGAATGCTGAGCAACCTATCTGCCTTCCTGAACATGCTGTCAGGCTGTACCAGATCTGGAGAGGAAGTCAACAGCGATGAGGCTAGATCTAAGGTGGGGCCCAGTGAAGGACCTGACAAATGGAGACCTGAGGTCCAACAGATGATACGATATATAAAAATAACTAAGCTAAATTTCACTAGTATTAAGACAAAAATACAGGGCCTGGGGAGGTAGCTCCGAGGCACAAGAGCCTGCCTGGCAAGTGAAAGGTTGTGAGCTCAAACCCTGGTCCCACCAAATAAATAAGTAAATAAAAGAATGGATTGATCTCAGCTGGGCATGGTAGCACACGCCTGCAATCCCAACACTGGACAGGCTGAGTGAGGGCTGTACAGGGAGACCCTGCCTTAAAAAACAAACGGGGTTGGCGAGGGTTTGCTTAGGCAAACGCAGGGGCTGTGGTTCAATCTCCCAGACAGGCTGAGCTGGCCACAAAACAGACAAACACCTAGAAAAACTCCAACCAAACATGTTGGTCATTTATTTGAAATAACTATCCTTCAGCAGAAGAAAGTACCTCCTTGTTTCCAGGCCCTAAGCATTCTATTAAAATATCTACTGATTGAAAAAAAAAAAAAAAAAAGAAAACAACATACACTGATTGTCCAATTCTTACTAAATTTCTGTATGCTTCGTTTCCTTTGGTGTACTCATGATAAATTTGAGAACATTAAGCTGTCTTCGGACTGGTCGTGGCCTATTGCTCTTCTCACATTGTGTACTAAATCTTTGCCTTCCAGATGGAGGCTCTGGCGGTCTCGAGGGTTCTTCCAGAAAATTCCTAAATCCACGAGGCTCCCAGAAAACCTCCTACACTGAATGTCTCAGAAGAAGGACATTTTGCCTTTGCTCTTGGTCTGGCTTATGTCATCATGGCTGTCAACCTTTCAGACAGCATGGCTGACGGGCCAACGCAGAGACCTCCGCCCGGGCTTGGGCTGCTGCCTGTCCATGCCCTGGGTGCTGCAAATCTCCCAAAGCTATATAATTCTACACAGGTGCCAAGATGACTTTCTGGTTGGTGGGCCTCTCTCTCTCTGTCTCTCTCTGTCTCTCTTTTTGTCTTTTTGAGACAGGGTCTCACTATGCAGTTCAGGCTGGCCTTGAGCTCACTTTTGTAGCCCAGGCTGGTCTTGAGCTTGCACTGATCCTCCTGCCTCAGCCTAGTTATTATTTATTTAAACCTCAAAATTACTCTTAGTTTCTCATCTAAAACATACTTGTTTGAAAATGATGAATAAGCAGTGTCTTATTTTTATTTTTATTTATTTTTTTGTCTTTTTGAGACAGGGTCTCACTATGCAGTTGAGGCTGGCCTTGAGCTCACTTTTGTAGCCCAGGCTGGTCTTGAACTCTCACCGATCCTCCTGCCTCAGCCTCCCAAGTGCTGGGATTACAGGCATGAGCCACCATGCCCGGCTTGAATTTTTTATTTTATTTTTATTTATTTTTTTGTCTTTTTGAGACAGGGAATAAGCAGTGTCTTAAGCAACAACTTTATAATAAAGATAACGGGAGAATTTCCCACTTGTGTTTGAAAGAATTACTCAGGATGATGGTAATTTTCAAAACACGCCAAGCCACGAGACACACATAAGGAGCATGCCCGTATTCCAGCAAAGCTCGGGGGACCGCCCATGGAGGGCCCCGCTCCCTCGGTCTGCCCCTCCTACGTTTTCCTTGACTGTCCTTGAAAACTAATTCCAGATGTGCCGTGTCACCCACAAATTCTTCAGCACTGTATCCATTCTTCCTAGGTCTGGGCGTACAGTGCACAATTCATCACAAGGGATTCTCCAAAGGACTAAAGCAATCCAGCCAAGATCCACGGGGTCTGAAACTGAAGCTCCCCAGAGTTGGGACGACGGGCTGCACCTCCTCAGGACTCCCCTCTGTGCTTCATTTTCCTTAAGTGAGCTTTAAGAATTGGTGGGGGGAGTAAAAGAGAGTTGATGTTCAAGTTTCTATACTTTGGCAGAAAACAGTGCAGATAATTCTTGTTTTGGATTAAGAGAGGCCCGCCAACCAGAAAGGCATCTTGGCACCTGCGTAGAAGAGTTATGCAGCTTCGGGAGATTCGCTGCACCCAGGGCGCGGGCAGGCAGCAGGCCAAGCCCTGGCGGGGGTCTCTGCGCTGGACCGTGGTCCATGCTGTCTGAAAGGCTGACAGCGGGATGAAATAAGCCAGACCAAGAAAGACTGTACACTGCATGGTTTCATTTATATAAAACTCTAGAAAAGGGAAACAAATCTACAGAGACAGAAAACAGATCTGTGGTTCCCTGGCACGGGGCTAGGGAGGGGCAGGAACGCTGCAGCGTAGGGGCAGTCACTAGGTTGGTTGCTGCATGACAAAACTTGTCAGTGTACACACTTCAAGTTTTGTGGTTTGTTGTGTGTGGGTTGGAGAGGAGAGGTAGAGGGCCCGCAGCTGCTTTCCCATGGGGTGTGCCTGTGACCCCAAGTCCAGGTGACAGGCAAGTGCAGCTGCCACAAGAAGAGGCAGGTCCCAGGGCCGACTCTCACGGACAGGGGCCCGGGTCCTTGGGTGCACATGCACCTGGTGTGTAGAGCAGCCTGTGTGAAACGTGAGCGTCTTTAACATTGAAAAATAGGAAAACCGAAATTCAGGGCCGGGGAGATAGCTCTGTGGCACAAGCGCCTGACTGGCAAGTGCAAGGTTGTGAGTTTGAACCCCAGTCCTGCAAAACAAGCAAACAAGCAAAACCCCCCCAAAACCAGAAATTCATAATGGAATAGTTAAGCCGGGTGTGGTGGCGCATGCCTGTAATCCCAGCACTCGGGAGGCTGAGGCAGGAGGATCGGTGCAAGTTCGAGACCAGCCTGGGCTACTAACGTGAGTTCAAGGCCAGCCTGAACTGCATGGCGAGACCCTGCCTCAAAAAGACAAAAAAAAACCAAAAAAAAAAAAAAAACCACAATGGAATAGTTAATACACTGCCTATTGTCGTCTTCCAGAGGTCACCCAGGGTCAGGTCTCTTGTTATCACTGCTCAGCCTAACCTCACCAGAGGAGAGTGGGAGAAGGAAGCAGCTATATCTGTAGTTCTCTCTGTCTCTTTAAGTCCACGGTGCGAGGGTTGTTCTCTTTCTGCGTCTCAGAATTTGCCGTAGGTTCAGTGACTTTTTTTTATGTGTGTATGTGGTACTGGGGATCAAACTTGGGACCTTGCACTTGTGAGGCAGGCGCTTATGCCTCTGAGCTATCTCCCCAGCCCCGGTTCAATGACATGTTCCGTGTTCTTTTTTTTTTTTTGTCTTTTTGAGGCAGGGTCTCCCTAATGCAGTTCAGGCTGGCCTTGAGCTCACTTTTGTGGCCCAAGCTGGTCTTGAACTTGCATCAATCCTCCTGCCTCAGCCTCCCAAGTGCTGGGATTACAGGCGTGAGCCACCATGCCCGGCTCAATATGAACACTGCTATTCTACAAATCTATAATTAGATAGCTCAATCTCATGTAATGGTAAAGATGCCACATTTTGTTTACACGTGAGGTCTTTTCCCTCGGAGGTGCGTGGTGATGGGCTCTTATTTCCTACTTTGTGCTTTGTGGGACGATCTTCTGCTGTCCCCCAATGTCTACCCTCCTCTTCTAGGCAACAGGACTTCCAAATTTTTGTTGGGCTTCCAGCCACCCTGATAAAGAGGATCTTTCCCAGCATCCCTTGCAGCTAGGGCTGGCTGTATCTCTAAACTTTGACCCAGAGGCTCAGAATCAGCAAGTCTTTTGTTCGCAAAAGGCCTGCGCAGTGCTCCCTCCCCCAGGCTAGGATGGGGAGCTACCTGGTAAGGAGGTAGCACCATTGCAGCTTTTCTTTCTTTCTTTCTTTCTTTTTTTTAAAATTTTATTTATTTATTTATTTTCTTGTTTCAGAGCTTTTGTTTATTCACTCATTTTTATGGCCAGCTCAGCCCACCCCAAGGGCAGGGCTGGCGCAGCATGTGGTGCCGGGGATCGAACCGAGGTCCCTGAAGCCGCCCAAGCTTCCCCAAGCAGGCGCTTTAGACCACTGAGCCATCCCTCCGGGCCCCCATTTCAGCTTTTCAAGTGTGAAACAAAGTGGCATCCCTCAGGGAGCGGAGCAGCAAGGTGAAGGAAGTGGGTCCTTAACAGTGCTGGGGAGACCACGGTAAGTCCTCGGTGCACAGACATTCGACTGTGAGCTTCCACAGGTGTCTTGTATAGAGCTCCCTTTGTCGGCTTACGAATGAGCCTGACTTCTGAGTGATTCTCCCGGGACGGGACTCGTTCCTCCGCTGGGGACTTTCTGTCCTAGTGGCGCCGCAGGCTTGTCCTGTAAGTGGGCTTCCCTCATCCCTTCTCATCTTGTTGCCTTGGACCTGGCACCTCTCCAGGGATGGAGCATGCTGGGTGCTTTGGTTCCTATCGAGAATGTTCCCCAAACTCTGCTGTGTGCGGAGGTGGCTTTTGGAAGGTGGCAGAGGTGGACGGCGCCTCGTGGACTCACCTGGTAGTGAGGCAGGGAGCTGTGGGCCCTGTGGGGTGGGCCTAGCTCGAGGGGCTCCCGGCCCTGTGGAGGAGGCGTGCGTCTCCCTGCCCCCACCGCTCCTCCTTTCGTTCTTTCCTGGCTGCCGTGACGTGAGCCCTGTCCCTTGCCAGCCCTTCCCCATGCTGCTTTTGCACCGCAGCAGGTGAGCCACGGCTGACACTGCCGAAGCCATGAACCAATAGTGGTGGGTGGCCACGTTGGGTCCCAGTTGGGAGGCAAGGGACTAAGGCACCGGGGCAAGAGGCCTCTGTGGGCTGCCCTGGATCCCCCTGTTGGCCTCACTCCTCCTGACTCCGTGCCTTAGTCAGTCAGCTAGATGCCCTCCTGTGGCTTCCAGGATCCCCTTTGGATCGCTGAAGCCGCTCAGGGGACCCTTTGCCTCTCGGGCAGGATCTAGCACAATCCCATGCCACCTCTTGGTGACACAGCCTGGCTCTTGTCCCTAAGTCAAATCTTCTCACCCCCAGCCTCGGAAAGCTGGCCGCTCCAACCCTCGTTTCCCCTGTTCTGCCACCAGGGCAGCGAGCAGCCTCCTGGTGCCTTTTCTTTCCAGACACAGCCAGCAGCCAGCTCACTGTGTCCCCTAAAAGCAGAGAGTGACATGCAGGCTCCTAGAGGGCCCACTGGGGGCCACTTCCCTGGGCTTGACAGGAGGGAGACACCGTCTGAAGACTCCTCAGGTGACCTGTGCCTTCCCTCTTCCTACTCTGGTCTGCGGTCTTGTGATTTTGTTTTTCCCTGTATTTAGGACAGGGTCTCTAGCGTCTCACTATGTAGATCGGACTTGCAGTGATTCTGCCATTTTGAGCCTTCTAAGTGCTGGGATTACAGGTGCACGCCAGCACACCCGGTTTCAGTGGCTGTCTCAGCATGCTGGGGATCAAACCCAGTCCCTGCATCTGCCTAAGCAGGTGCTTTAATCCACCAAGCTGTCCGCTCAGCCCTGCTATGCGAAGTTGAACTCAGGTCCTCATGCGCGCTAGGCACGCACCCTGCCCCCAAGCTGCACCCTGCACCCTGATCTCATCTTCGTGGGGCCATTCTGCTGTGTCCCCCTAGTATCTCCCTTTCATTCAGGAAGAGGTTCAAGTCATTATTTATCTAATTAATTTTTGTGGTATGGGGGACTGAATTCAGGGCCTCATACTGAGGTGCACCCCCAATTATTTAAGGTTTTAAACTTAAAAAAAAAAAAAAATTCCTTTATTTATTGACAGGGTTTTACCAAGTTGCCCAGGCAGGCCTTGAACTTGCAATACCCCTATCTCAGTCTCCTGAGTAGCTAAGATTACAGATGCGCAACGCTGTGTCTGACCAAGGTTGGGAATTTCAAGCAGCTCTGTCTTATGTGAGAGCTGCTGTTTGCTGTCCTGATACCAGGCCCAGGCCCTCACTCGTGTCTTCTGGGGCAGCAGCAGGAATCAGCTCCCCAGAGTCTCTGAGTGGCATTCTCTGGCTGTCTGCTCTCCTTCCACCCAGGGCCGCCACACGCAGCTGGGCATTGGCCTGAGGGACTGGAGCCCTTAGAGGACCCTGATCTGCCCGGGAGATACCCATGGGCTGGGGAGGGGCACTCTCTCTGTCTCTGTCTGTCTCTCTCTCCCTCTCTCTCCCTCTCTCTCTCTCTCTCCTGACTGTCTCTAAAGGGGCGCCCAGACCCAGTGGCCCAGTGTGTTGCAGAGCAGAACCACAAGAGATGGGGGTTAGAGGTACTGACCGGCAATGTCTCCCTACCCTTTTCAGTCAAGAAATATCTCTGGGGTTCTCTTTCCACGCTAGCCACACACGGTGCACAGGATAAGTACAACCTCTGCGTCCCTGGAGTTTAGAGTCTGGTGCAGGACCAAAACCACACACACAAAGGCAGCTCTGAGGGCTGAACTTCCGAGCCTTTTTACTGGGTCAAGTTCATCATGCCTGGCTGCTGCTTCTGCTTGGGTGAGTTTTGTCTGAAGCCTGTCCATTCTCAAGCAAATAGACCCTGACAGCCTGCCTTGCCCGGGGCCTCCTGACAGCCTGCCTTGCCCGGGGGCCTCCTGCGCCAGTTCACCCAGTAGTGCGTCTGCCCGCCAGGGCCCGTGGAGGACGTTAACCCTTGCCGTGCTGGAAGGCTCCAATTCGCCTCCACCCCTAGTGACAGTTGGACCAAATCACCGACTCCCGGAGCACTCTTCCTCCACATCTGGTACCATGGCTTCCAAGCTCCCTGTTCCTAGTGGCAGGAGCAAGTAGAAGAAGGACGACTGGCCAGGCATTCGGGTAGCCTCGCAGACAGAAGAGGGACTGGGAAGCCTCCAACCTGGGGCAAGTGGGCGGCCCTGGCAGGAGCTTGAGGAGCTTGGAGCTCCGTGAAAGGTGGAGGGGGGGGTGGCGAGGGGGAAAGAACAGGCGGGCAGCTGAGGAAGCAGTGGTGCCAGGGAGGGAAATGAAGGTGAGGAGCTGGGGTGTGAGGCACAGGAAGTGAGCACAGGAAGTGTGATGAGCTAAAGTGTGAGGATCCCCAGGGCGAGAAGCGGGAGCAGGAGGAGCTGATGCGTGAGAGCTTGGGTGGGAGGCGCTGGGATGTGAGCAGCCGAGATGGCATGAGAAGCCCAGGTGCGAGGAGTTGGGGCGTGCGGGGATGCAGTGTGAGCGGCCCGAGTGTGAGCAGCCCGAGTGTGAGGCGCAGAGGTGAGGGGCACTGACTGGGGCGTGAGAAGCTGAGGTGCGAGGAAGCTGAGCCGTGAGGAAGCTGAGCTGTGAGGAGCTGAAGTTCGAGGCCCCTGGTGTGCGGGAGCTGGAGTGTGAAGAGGCAGAGCCTGAGGAGCTGAGGCGAGGTGAGAAATGGTTTCAGGCTGTTTCTGCTGCTCCTGTGACCCCGAGGATCTGAGGTGTGAAGAATTGGAGTAGGAGAAACTGAGGTGTGAGGCGCTGGAGTGTGGGGTGCTGGAATGGGACCCGCTGAGCAGTTGGAGGGGGCCCGGCCGCTGGGCTTGTGAACACCCTGCCAGAGTCCAGAAGCCAGGGCCATGGGCCATGGAAGAGGTGACCGGCTTATTGCAAGGCCCCTTGTTGGACGCAGCCCCTGAAAAGCCTTAGTGCCAACCCTCTTTAGGGTCCCCATGGTGAGCTCTCTCTGCTCCCACAGCACACGTGTGTGTGTGTGTATACCTGTGACAGGTGTGTGTCATGAAGAGCACCTACCTGGGAACAGTCCAGCCCCCCCATCTCACTCTCTGTTTCCCCCTGTACCCTGACCTGGCTCTGGATCTCAGAGTTCTGGACACATGCAGGAACTAGAGCCAGGGCACCATTGACCAGCACCACCCCACCTCCCTTTCTGCTGCTCTGATGGCCTCCAGTGGGCACCCCAGCCCAGCCCTGGAGCTTCCTGGCCTGGACTCGTTATGGAATTTATAACTCCATTCCTTACCATTAAGATTCAGATTTCAGGGCCCGGCGGAATGGCTCAGTGGTCTGGAGCGCCTGCTTGGGAAAGCTTGGGTGGCTTCAGGGACCGCGGTTCGATCCCGGGCACCACATGCTGCGCCAGCCCTGCCCTCAGGGCGGGCTGAGCCGGCCATAAAGATGAGTGAATAAACAAGCAAAGGTTGTGAAACAATAAATAAATAAATCTTTAAAAAAAAAAAAAGATTCAGATTTCAGCCGGGCATGGTAGCGCACTCCTGTAATCCCACCACTTGGGAGGCTGAGGCAGGAGGATCAATGCAAGCTCAAGGCCCAGCCTGGGCTACAAAGGTGAGCTCACAGCCAGCCTGAACTGCATAGCGAGACCCTGTCTCAAAAAGACAAAATAATAATAATAATAACTAATAATTCAGATTTCTCTTTCATTTGCTTCCCTTCTGATTTTTTTTTTTTTTTTTTTTTTTTGTCTTTTTGAGACAGGGTCTCACTGTACAGTTCAGGCTGGCCTTGAGCTCACTTTTGTAGCCCAGGCTCGTCTCGAACTCACACCGATCCTCCTGCCTCAGCCTCCTGGGTGCTGGAATTACAGGCATGCGCCACCACGCCCGGCTTGCTTCCCTTCTGATTGACTCAGAATTTGGGACCTTTGCCGCCCCCCTCTTCTGTTCCTGCCAGAAGATGCAGTGTGAAAACTCAGAGATGCGGCTTACGGGACCTTGTGAGGGATTCCTGAAGCTGAGTAACTTCGCGCTGTTTGCAAGCGCCGCTTTATAACGTTAGCATGTTATAAAGCCAACTTAATAGGTTAAGCAGCAAATTCCATTAGATTATTACAGACTAACAACCTCCTCACTTCCGCTCCAGCTCTTGGTTGGCAGGTCACCCCAGTTCTGGTGGGTCACTCGGTTCTGGCGGGTTCCTGCCTGGAGAACGCGTCCAGAGGTGGCTAACAGACCGGGCCGGCCCCTGGTGAAGCGAGGTGAGTGGCCAGGCAGGCAGCTTCCGCATGGGAGAAGCGTGGGCATTCCAGGGCATGATGGGAACTCAGCTCTCTGAAGATGAGCCCCAGGCGGTGTAGTGGCTGCTATGGTGCGTGTATGTGTGTGTGTGTGTGTGTGTGTGTGTGTGTGTGTGTGTGTAGTGTGGTGGCTCAGAGGGCGGCACATCCTGAGGATGGGATAGGTCCTCACGAAGTCCCTGCCAGTGGTTGTCCTGGGGTCCAGCTGAGAGGTGCAAGAAAGAGCTGGACCTTGGCTTCCCACCCCCACCTGCACCTCCCCGTAAATGCTGTACAGACAACGCCTTAGCAGAAGTCTCTGGTTCTGAAAGGGACACGGTGACCCGCTGGGGATCACAGAGCAGACTCTCCCACCGTGAGACCCTCTGACTCCCAAGCACTGAGCGCTTCCACCTCGGCCCCACTGCCTTCCGGACAGCCCGCATCCGGTCCCCAGGCAGGAGCCCGGCCTGCCCAGTGGCGTGATCAGCTCTGCATGCAGCCGAAAGCCCGGGGCTCCCGCTGCACGCTGTTTCCGTGGCTTCTGCGACCTGCGGCTGCGTGCTGCTTCTGGGTCGCTACTGTGCAAGCTCGGGAACTGGACACACAGCAAGCCCTTCCGGCCACCTGTGCCTCATTGCCTCTCAACCTGCCCGCTCTCTGTGCCCAGGCGCAGGGTTTTTAAGGCTTCCCAGAACCCACTGTTCGACAGCCCAGGCCTTGGCACTGCAGACGGCTCCCCTGCAAGAGCGTGTTCAGTTTTCCGGACGCTTGGCCCAGGAGGTAAACCCACAGAAGGGTCACCCCCACTTCCTTGCTGCAGGGGCTTCACACTTAGGAACCCGCTGCCCTTTCGCATGTTCAGGGACAGCACAGAGTGTGTGGCCAGGATTGTCCACGCGGGGGCGCTGCGAGTGGGTGACGGGTCATGGAGTGGGGGGTGCTCCACATACAAAGTGGGAAACACGCAGGTGGGAAGAAGCCGTATCCTCTAGTACATCATCAAGCCACAGAATTAGCCTAGAACCTTCCAGGGCTTTTATTTAAGCAGCTAACACTTTGCAGCCCAAGGATTCTGAGAATTTTTTTTTTCCATACACTTAAACACCTATCCTTTTAAAATTTGTATTTACTAGGGAAAGAGTTTCGGCCCTCTCATTTCAATCATGAGGGGGCGGGGCCAGCACAGCAGGCCCGAGATGGAACCCCCAGCCCCTGCACCTGCGTGCAGGGGCTTTAATCTGCTGAGCTATTTTTCCTTTTCTTTCTTTCTTTCTTTTTTTTTTTTAATGGGACTGGGGTTTAAACTCATGACCTTGCACTTGCCAGGCAGGCACTTGTGCCATGGAGCTATCTCCCCAGCCCCTGGCCAGTCCTTCTAGAGGGCGACTTTTTTTTTTTTTTTTTTTTTTTTTTTTTTTTTTTGGTGGTGGTGGTGGTACCAGGGACCGCACCCAGGACCTTAGCTTGCCAGGCGAGCACTTATTCCACCGAGCTGTCTCCCCATCCCCCGTCCTGTCTTGGTTCTCGTCCCCTCCCCGTGCCCACCCTGTGATCCTTCCCTTGGGCGTCACCCCTCTCCTCCCAATTCTCAACAGCCCAGGAGCCCAGATTCCAACTTCCGCACCGTGCAATTGACAAGTCTTGCGAGCATGTTCAGATTGCGTGTAACCAGTCCGGACCCGCATGTGAAGGCCTGGTTCGGGCTTCTGTTTACTTCTTTATGGCACGTTTTCTTGGGGACTGCTGAAATTCTGGCTTAGTCCCGTTATGCTGATGAACACTTTTGGAGGAAAACAATGTCCATAGACTTAAGCTATATTTGTAATTCCGTGTTTCCCTGGAAATAAGACCTAGGTGCAAAATAAGCCCTGGCTGGTGGTTCTCATGTTGACGGTGGAGGTCCTGCTGATCACACCTCACTGTTCTCTTGCTTGGTGGCTGCTGTCTCAGGCAGCAGAGCCAGGATAGGCTGACTGGGGAGGACAGGTTTGAGCGCCAGGGTTCCGGGCGGATGGTTTTCTGGTAGGCCCTGCCTTCTGGGAAACACAATGGGGTGGGGGGGGACTGCACGCGCAGGCACAGCTACCCCGGAACTTGGAACTCGCTCTGCTTTGGTATTGAAGGCACCGTACAAGCAAAACAAAGCAGCAATGAATACAAACAAAGGTAGGAAGGAAATTTAAACATTAACGTGCATTTAAAGCGATGGATAGGGCCGTTTTTCTGCAGGGAAGTTGCTGCTGGCAGTGCACAAGGGTTGGGACCCGCTCCTGGCACTTGGCTGCACCGTGTGACTCAGCTCTCCTCTGCCTATCTGTTCCCAGTGCCTGGGAAAAGCCAGGCTTGTGGCCAGCCTCCCCACCGCACAGGCAGCCACGAACTGAATGGGTAGACGGTACCGATCAGACCCGCACATGCAGGCCCGGGCCCAGTTACCTGCGCTCAAATCCCGTTTGCAAAAATTACCAGCGCAGGTGCCCGGCAGGATGGCTCAGTGGTCTAAAGCTCCTGCTTAGCAAAGCTTGGGCGGCTGTAGGGACCGTGGTTCGATCCCCGGCACCACATGCTGCACCAGCCCTGCCCTCAGGGAAGGCTGAGCCGGCCATAAAAACAAACAAACAAACAAAAGTTCTGAAACATGAATAAAACAGAATTTAACATTCTTTAAAAAAAATTACCAGGAGCCAGGCGTGGTGGCTCACGCCTGTAATCCCAGCACTTGGGAGGCTGAGGCAGGAGGATTGGTGCGAGTTCGA
>PVJA010053148.1:0-12147 GCA_004027025.1 Myocastor coypus
GAAGAAGAAGAAGAAGAAGAAGAAGAAGAAGAAGAAGAAGAAGAAGAAGAAGAAGAAGAAGAAGAAGAAGAAGAAAATTAGAAGGAAAGTGTATATACTTACTGGAAAGCAAAGAATTCCTATGTCTTGATGAAATGAGTTTCTATTATAATAACTATGACCCACTCAGTAATGGAGAAAAACAGTATAGATTAGAGTAGGACAGGAATTTCAACTGACAACCAATCCATCTCAGTGTCTTGAGAGGACGTTTAGATAATTATGATGTCCTCTTGGGAAAACAGAGTTGTGCCAGGAAATTACCAAGAGTACCTACCTACACTGCTCATCTGCCCCTTGTGTCTCAGCCTATCTAGAGATGGAGATTGAGAAGTGGCACTTGTGCCAATAGGACTGAAATAAGAGAACATGAGGCAAAACCCATCTGTGACCCAGGCACTGAGGCTGAGGCAGAAGGGTCACTGTGACTTTGAGACCAGCCTGGGCTACAAAGTGAGTTCAGAGGCAGCTTTAACTGTATAGTGAGACCTTGTCTGATAAATAAATAAATAAATAAATAAATAAATAAATAAATAAATAAATAAATAAATAAATAAATAAATCTCCCAAAAGTCTTCTGTGTTCGGAGGTGGGACATTTGGAAAGTTAATGGATCACTTCCATAGCAGGAAGTCACACTGCGCTTACACCTGCAAAGCTACAAATGGCAACAAACTATGTGGTTTACAGGCATAGACAGTATTCCAAAATAATCCACAAAAAGAAACAAAAGGCTAATGAGACTGTTAACTTATATAATAAATATTGTGAGAACTACTATTTGTCTCTCCAAACTTTATGCTTAACTTTAGTTAAAGTTAAAAATAAGAAAATGAGTCAGGAGGGCAGGTAGCTAAGTGTAGGAATTGTGACTGCACGTCAGTAGAGCAATGGTGCCAGGCTCCTCATGGGATATGAGCGGATGTTTGCAACGTTGAGGTGAACTTTTTAGTAGTGACGTGATACGTGATATTAATAAAATGTTGTGGTTTAGATCCCGAATGTCTCCCAGCCAATGATGGTGGCACACATCAGTGATCCCAGCACTAAGCCTGAGGCAGGAGGATCACTTGTGAGTTTGAGACCAGCCTGGGCTGCAAAGTGAGTCCAGAGCCAGCTTTAACTGCATAAATAATATATATTTGTTTATATGAATGAATGAATGAATGAATGAATGAATAAATAAATAAATAAATAAATAAGTCTCCCAAAAGTATTATGTGCTCAGAGGTGGGACTTTTAGAAAGTTAATGGATCCCCAAGATACTACATTTATCAGAGGATTAACTCACTGAGCAATTCAGAGCTGGATGTGCTGTTAAGAGGCAGGGCGTAATAGAACAGGGAAGGGTGTGGGGTGTGACCTAGGGAGGACATATCTCCCTCCCCAGCCCCTGCCTTTCCCCAGTACTGCCTCAGTGTGGCAACCTGAGCTGGTATCCTCCACCAGACCCATTCACCATGCCATGCCTGTCCTGATGCTGGCGCACTAGGAACTGAACCTCCAACAACCAGACACCCAGGTAAAACTTCTCCTTTAAACTGTCTGCTGGGTGTGAAAACCAGAAAGAATAAATAATGCCCAAAAGGTACAATAGATAGTGTGGAAGAGAAAGGTACTGCTCAAAGGGAAGGGGTAACCCGACTAAGGGAAAAGAGAAAAGAAAGAAGGGGAAAGGCGAGAATGTATGCGTACATAGGCCAGCTGGGACAACTGTACTGCGTGCTTCATGCTCACTATTTTTTCATTTAATGTTCTGACCAATGTTGTGTGCTTGCATCTGGAAATCTGCACAACTAATTTGAAGACAACATTACATAATATAACAAACGCTGTTGAATTTCTGTCATCTTGTTTAGTGAAATGATGTATTACTTCTAATGTTTTAATTCTTTTATTATTTCAAATAAATAAATAAAATTGTCAACTATTTTGCCCAAGAAATGAGAAAGTGCCTAATACAGCATACAGCTCAAAAGAATGTGTACAGTTTTTTGTGGTTTAGACATTAAATATCTCTCCCAGTCTCACAGGCTAACAAATAGGGCTTTAGGATAATGGAGTGGCATTGCGGTATTGTACTCATCATTGGATTAGGGGATTCTGCTGCTGGTGGGCTCACAGAAAAATGTGCTGTCAGGAGATGAATTCTGTTAGAAAGAAGAAAATCACTAGGAAATAGCCTGAGAGGTGACTCTGGTTCCTGGGTCCTTTCTTCTTCCTCTACTGCCTAACTGCCAAGGTATCAAAACCTTTCCCTTGCCAGGATCCACCACTACAGCCTTTCTACCTTCG
Organism: Myocastor coypus; assembly: GCA_004027025.1. Classification (NCBI taxonomy): domain Eukaryota; kingdom Metazoa; phylum Chordata; class Mammalia; order Rodentia; family Myocastoridae; genus Myocastor; species Myocastor coypus. Next base: position 2,336 of record PVJA010053148.1, read on the forward strand.
AGAGAGCCAAAACAATTATGGACTGAGACTTCTGCAACTACAAAGCAAAATAAACCTCTCCTCTGCTACAGATGTTAGGCACTAGGAAAGTACTTAATACAGAAGTGAAGATTACCTTGTAAATCTCCATTAGCCTAATGACTGCGGCACTCCACTAAATTGACGTAATAGCATGTGGTAGAAAGGTAGCTTTCCCTAAAGTATTTTGCTATAACATTATCCAAAACAACAAAAAATGATTCTCTTTAAAATTACCTGAGAGTCTAAAGTAAAATTTTCCTTGCTGCACTATAGCTCAGCGTAGAAAGTCTGTTTAGCATGCACAAGCGCTAGAGTTGAGTGATCCCCAGCACAACAAAGATAAAAACAATTTTTCCTATTAAAATAATCGTCATGTTCACATATCTTTTTGGAGCAGAGATAAAATGCCACATAGATGAATGTCTGTAATATGTTAAATCTACAATTTTGGAACATTTCAGTTGCAAAATTTCACAGAAATGAACTAACTTTCCATTACACACATTCACAGATGCAAAAATATAGAGAACACAGCCCGGGGGGTTGCTATACATTGTCACAGTGATACTGCTGTGTGCTTACTGTATGGTGTGTGTGATCATATACAATAATATAATACAGTATAGTCGGGAATATGTGTGCATGTGTGCGTGTGTGTGTGTGTGTGTGTGTGTGTGTGTGTGTGTGTGTGTGTGTGTGCATGTGTGTGTTTGGGTCTAAGATTGCCACATTTATATTCCTACCGGAAAGATCACTGGGATCACAGTGCAGTTTGTAAACAAAACAAAATTTTGCCACTTCTGCTCATGAATCAAATTTTTCACAAACAAAAGCTTTCATGAACTGAGGTATCACTGTATATACTTGTGTCAAGGGTGTAGAAAGCTCCCTTTGTTGGATGTAAAAACAAATCTAACTTGCTAACATTTCCAAGAATGTACCTTACTGTTAGTCAGAGGGTTACTGTAGTGCATCATTCAACTTGGAAAGCAAGATTAATTTTGCTTTCAAATGATTGATAGGTTCCTACTATAGATTGGACTTGGTATGATATGAAAACTCTCCATAGGTAAGTCCAGAAGTTCTAAACAGAGGCTAAACGTTCAAGCACTTAGAAAGTGAAGGCATAGTATATCAACCAGCTACAAGAGAAACTACAAACACAGCGCTTTATGAGTTCACAGTGCGTATGCTCCGTGAGCTTGAACATGCTTGTTCTAGATATTGGACCTATGAGCTTTGCTACACTTACCAATTTGCCTGTAGGTTTCATATGGTTGAAAAGCAGAAGATCCTGTTATATTGAGCCTGATGATTTTCTCTCACTGAATGTTTCCAGCTCTGCCACACTGAGGAAGGTATGCTATGGTGCAAACTAGATTCGGAGCTCTTATTCATACTGGAAATGCTCAGTGAGCATTTCCTGGGAAACTTCCTGGGGATAGAAACATTCTGATAGCAAGGATAGGTATAAGTAGTTGGGTATTTCTAAATTAATAGATTATGTACACATTCTGTTAATATGTAGAAATAAATTACATCCAAGTTCTAGAAAATAAAAGTAAACCAGAGAGCATAATCTACTAGATCCATAAAGGTAACTTAAAGATTCTCTTCAAGAAGATGTTATAGGATGCTGAGAATAACAGGTTTACGTGATGCCCCAACACATGCAACAGTAGTTTTTGGTGAATTTGATGCAGTCTAACAGAAAAGAGAGAAAGGGAGAGGAGAGGAAGTAGAGAGAAGGGGAGGGACAGAATCAGAGGGAAAAGGGAGGGGAGGGAAGGAAAGAAGCCAGAAGGGGAGGGGAGAGGAGGGAGAAGGAAGAAGCCGGAAGGACGGGGAGGGAGGGAAATGAAACACCAAAGGACAAGACAGCAGGGCAATATAATTAAAAGTCAAAGGGCTGGCCAAATAGGTCAGCAGACTTGCTTTTTTTTTTTTTTTTTTTGGTGATACCTAATGCTTGTTATGCTTGGGAGGAAAACACTTACTTCACTGAGCTATCTCCCCAGGTCCTAGCCCAGCAGGCACAGGGGTTCAATCCCTGGGCCTTCTATGCCGGCCCCACTGACAGCGCATGCTAAGGCAGCAACTGAGACTAGGCGTGGTGGCACATGCCTGTAATCCCAGCTCTTGGGAGGATCACTACAAGCTGGATCTAGTAGTGAGACCTGAACACCCTGTAGACCCTTCCCTAAAATACAAAAAAAAAAAAAAAAAGTCAAGACATTTGTAATCTAATGGCATATCTTCAAAGGCACATACAGTGGAAGTACTCAACATTAAGATTAAAAGAATCCATGCTCTCCTCCTCTTTGCCATTTTGAAGATATATGTCACTGGGTAGTTTGGGGATAAGCTTTATGATTTTCTTGTTTCACTGCAACTAACTTAGTAACTGCATGGCAGAAGAAAGTAATTTGAGTAGATGAAGGAATGATGGTAGCTCTAACGGGACAATCACAGGGAAAACTTGGAGTTCATGGGAACGTTGGTAAAGGACTTTTTAGCAAAATGTCACATGTGAGAAGGCTTAAACAATGGAAATGGCTTTTTCCACATTTCTGGAGAATGGAAGTCCAAGATCAGTATCCAAAACTGCTTTTCTCCCACGCCTTTCTCCTTGGGAGCAGAGGATCACCCAAATGCCAGTCACCCCAAATAAATAAACACAGTTTCTATGTTCATTCAAGGCTCCACTCTTTATAAGGACACTGTTGAATTGGACTAGATCCCACGTGCCTACCTGCTCTATCGTAAACTAAACACCTCTTTAAAGGCCTTAACAGTCAGATGTCAAGTTTCCAAGGCCTAGGGTTCAGTGTATAAACTTAGCGGGGAGGAAAGCTTCTTAAAATGAGAATAAGAAAGCCAGTCAATGAGAGTTGCAAAGCACCACTGCCAGAGTGGTAACATTGCCAGCTCACTTGGCCTATTCTTCAAATCCTCCATTGTCCAATTTAGGAGAGCAGGGATGATGAAACAGGAAGGTGAATGGGAGAAAAGAATGTATGCCAGATCTGCTGCAATTTTGGAATTGAGGAGGCATTCACGCTAGAACACAAAAAGTGACCTTTTACCTGACTCTCTGTGGTGTGTCATGAAGTTCACCTTCTTTGTTTTTGTTCTTTATCAGATCATGAGTAGAGTTAAAGATCTAGATGTGTATGAAAGGAAGCTAGGTATGGAGATAGATCTTACCCAACACTGAGCACATCCGCATTTGACCAATTTATGGTGCATCAATATCCTCCTCTCTCTTAGCTTATCCTGTAGGACAAATGTCCTCCTTTACTTTTCAACATGAACTATTTGGAAATTATACTGCATTGGATCTTACTCTAGCCAAAGGCATGAAAAATGTTCTGCGACTGGTGGCAGTAAAGGCTTATAGTTAAAAATTACAGCGAGAATGTATGGCACATACTTTAACAACTCTGCATTTATAACATTCAAAAAAATATCCCTTGTAAAGGTTTACTACCTTCTGCTGCCCTATGATATTCATATCAGGTAAAATGCAATGGTTACAACACCTTCAAATTACTAGAAACTTTTGTTTACTGTTGAAAATTTATGGGAACATGGTTTGTAATTATAGCAATTTGCCACCAATGTTTAGAATGATTTAATTATGAAATCCATAAGGTGGAAGAGAAATAAATCTCTGACAAGTGCAAAACATTCTAGCCAGGTTTCCTAAGTCAGTGTTAATCCAAGGCAGTGTAATTATACACGTGTATAATAGATGATTCATGCAGGCAAATTGTTTGAATTCCAATTAATTATTGGGCAAATTCTCTTACACTTCAATAGTTTATATCTATTTTGGGGAGTGCCAGATTTCCTCTGGTTTAGTTTTACAGCCAGACACTGGAGTCCCCTGTTGTAAAGTGTTTTTATACAGACTTAGAGCAACAAGTGCAGTGATCCTTGGCGAGCAGCCCCTGCACTTCCTACCATATATCAAAGTTGGTCTCCCACTTCAGAAAGCATGCCACAGAAGTTTCATGCAGGCAGCCGAGTTTCCTAACACGTGCCTAAACGCGAGTGACTGAATTCAGCCATCAAAATCATTCTTGCTCCTCCCTTTAAACATTCTTTTTTTTTTTTTTTTTTTTTTTTTTTTTTTGTCTTTTTTTGAGACAGGGTCTCACTATGCAGTTGAGGCTGGTCCTGAGCTCACTTTTGTAGCCCAGGCTGGTCTCGAACTCGCACCAATCTTCCTGCCTCAGCCTCCTGAGTGCTATAAACGTTCTTATTCCCAGTGACAAGACTCTAATTTGGGAGCTACTCACTCTCTTTCTGAATTAGAACATCTGAACCCATTTCCTTCATTCCAACTATCTTCGATGTCTACCTTATATTCTCCTGGATCCAACACTGAATGAATCCTACTAGCACACTAACTGCTGTCATCCTGTGACTTCCCACCTACTTTGTTTCTCAAACATACCACTAACTGATGACAAGGTAGAGTGCAAACTCTATGCTCTCCACTGAACACCCTCAGAAATTTGAATCATTGTTTTAATCCAATTTTCTAGTTGTTCAACTCAAGCCATTTATTTAACCAAATCCATTTCAAAGTTGGCAGCTACATGTGAAATATTTATAGTCAATATCTGTCTTCATTTCCTACCAAACTGGAAATTCTCTTATTCTCATTATCTGTCTTGCATTTTCAATTTTATGTCCAATCTTTAAAGACTTTGATAGCCATACCAAGCCCCAGTGACCTTACCAAGCTCTGATTTCTCAAAGCCTTTGTCTACCATGTAAAGCAAGTCACTTACATAAATTTAATATTGTGTTATATTTTATATGAGTATTTCTCTAACAAAATCATATGAGCCTCAAAGGAAAATTGCTCCATTGTGCATTGACTTCTAATAGATACTTGACATGAACAGAGTATACATCTAGATAAAAGTATAGATTTATTACTATAGATACATAGATACAAAATAAATAAATTTTATTTAATTCAATTTATTGCCTTAATAATTTACTATATTGATGTTAATGAAATTCCCTCTTAAATAAGGTCATTTACTAGCTCTATGCAGTTGTCTGTGATTTAGGTTCTTGATTTCTAAAATGGACAAGATAATAGCACTTTTAGGTAAGTGCAATGACCTGGTGCCCCCCAGATCCTCATTTAACCCAGAGCCCAGGCCAGACATGTCCTATGTGGCAGAACTCCCTGCAGAAGTTCTGCAAAGTGCTTCATAGAGGCAAGACACACCCAAATGATCCTGGAGCAGAACATCTTGCCAGAGTGGCACAGCAAGTTCACCTCCAAGGGATCCAGCAGAAAGAAGTGGAGTATAGCAGCCAGACCCAAGACACACCCACCTAGAACAGTTTGAACTTGCTAGATCCAGACCTGGTGATAAGGTAAGAAGTCTGCCAAAGCTCTAAAGAAAAGGTCAGAAGAAAGAAGTATACAAAATGACAAAGAGAAGAAACACAATGTACTTTCAGTCCCCTAGTCTACCCAGAACAAATATAGAAAATAATGGCATAGAAGAAATTGAAAATCAAACGCCCAAAATAGCATCTGAAGTAAAGAAACAACTTCAGAAATGTAGACAAGAAATAATTAGATCACAAATAATTTCTGAAGTAAAAGAAGACATGATAATTATAATGAAAGAAATACCAAGCCAGGGAGATAGCTTAGTAGAATAAGCTCTAGCCTGGCAACTGCAAGGTCCTGAGTTCAATCCCCAGTACTGAAGAAAAAAAAAAAAAGAAGTACTAAATGATCCTAAAAAAGACACTGATAAGAAAAAATACAGATGAATAGAAAAGTGAGGGAATCCTTGAATAAGCAATATAGGAAAGAAATACAGTGTATGAAGCAGATTCAAAGTGCTATACTGGAACTGAAAACCTCAATCACAAGCTGGCAAAATCATTTGAATGAAAGTGAAAACAGACTTTCAGACCTTGAAGACATCGTTGCAGCTAGAGAAAAGATAAGAAAAGGTCTCTTAAAGACAACTAGGATGCAGAAAAACATGATTCAACATCTGCAAGACTATGCAGAGATGAACAATAGTCAAACTAATAAGCATCAATGAGAAAGGAGTCAATACAAATGATATGAAAAGAATATGGACAGAAGTGATAACAGAAAGCTTCCCAAAAATGGTGAAACAATATGACATTCAGTAATTGAAGCATATAGAACTCCAAATAACATCAACCCAATTAAAACCACACTCAGACATATAATAATCAAGACCTCAGAAATTCAGCACAGGAACAGTATATTAAAAATTGCTAGAGAAAAGAAACAGATCACATTTAAAGTAAAACCCTATAGAGTAACAGCAGATTTCTCTTCAGAAACAATCAAGTCAAGAAGAGAAGGAAGGAAAGTTCTTCAACTCTTGCAAGAAAACAAATTCCAACCCAGACTGATATACCCTGCAAAAGTGGCTTTTAAGTTTAATGGAGAAGTGAAATGCTTCCTTGACAAAGAACAACTAAAAAATTTCATGATGACAAACTCAACCCATCGCATACTACTAAGTGATATTCTAAGCCGGGCGTGGTGGCGCACACCTGTAATCCCAGCACTCGGGAGTCTGAGGCTGGAGGATTGCTTGAGAGTTCGAGACCAGCCTGGGCTACAAAAGTGAGCTCAAGGCCAGCCTGAACTGTACAGCAAGACCCTGTCTCAAAAAGACAAAAAAAAAAAAAAAGTGATATTCTAGAAAGGAATCAAAATTACCACAATTCTATGAAGGAGAATACAAAGAACCTATCAAATAGGAGAAAGACTTAAACACAGGAGAAAAAAGAGATATACAACAGTAGTCTTTCAATTATTCTTTTGTATACAGCACCAAAATATTTCCATCAGCATACTCTACAAATGGACTTCCATTGCACCCTATGGATCATGATTCTACCTGTATCTGCAGGGTGGATATTAAGCATATAGCCATAACTCAGTCCCACAAGTAACACCTGACCACCAGTAAGTGTCATGGACCCTGTCCATGTCCATGACATATTAGAACTTCATGTGATATCCTATCCCCAAACTGTTAGAAGTGCTGATCATGTGTTTGCCATTCCAGTGTTTATGTTATGTTTTATTCTTAATAATTCTTTACTATCATGACAACTTTTTCTTAGTTCAATTGTTTTGATATATTTAATCTTCAATTAATATTTAATTGATTTTCTAGATATTATTTAAACGTAACTTTTGTTTTAAGATTTATACTGTATCTTTGACTTAGAATCTACTTATGAGACATGATATATTTTCTCCTAGTATTAGAAACTATAAAAAGTATATTTCCACTTTCCGTTGATTTTATATTACTTCTTCCCTGTCTTTTACACACAAATAAGTCTTTTTTTTTTTTCCTCTTTCAATCCTTTGAATTAATTAGTCTAGTTTATTAGACTCTCTTTTTTTCTAATGTGGAATAAGATGATATTTAATTTTGTTATTTGATAGCTATATATATATATATATATATATATATATATATATGCTTTAATGATTGTTTTTCTTTAGAATTAGTTTTGGACAATTTCATTTTTGTGTATGATTTTATTCAAATTTCTTGTGCAAAGGTTTCCTTTTTTGGAAATATGTTGTAATTTCAACTAAATTCAGAAATTTCTAATCTTTAAATATTTATTGCCTACCCTTTTCTACTTTAAGAATTTTAATTAAATGAATATAAGTATCTCGATTTTGATAGAGTAAACAATTATATGACTGATCTGTAAATGGCTTAATTTTACACAAGTTTTATTGTTATATTCATTTAAATGTTTAAATTATTTATAATGTACCATCTATTATTAATCTAATGCTATGCATTCATTTCAGAAATACCTCTCTAAAGTTCACTCTATCTACATCTTACATCTTTAACATTTCAATATTTTTCTATAATTTTAACACAGTAGTTATTGATTTTCAATAGTTAATGAGAAAAATGGCACTTTTATCATTGAATTTATTGTAAGCATTAATAAATAAATGCTTGTAGAACAATACATGCATAAAAAATCATTCAGTGCTTTGTCATAACTTTTTGCTCTTCTCCTTTTCTTTTCCTTTCCCCTTTCCTTCCTGTTCTGCTCACTACTCTCCCTCCTTACCGCTAGCATTAGCTTCTCTTTTATCTCCTCAGGTAACTGTTCATGTACTTCATACATTCAGTTTGTCCATTATTTCCAACAGTCAACAAATATTCATGTTGTCTTGCAGCTCATTAGTTTATTTCTGGTATGGCTGTACTCGGACACTCAGGATCCTTCCATAACTGACACCGGGGAAGTCATGAGCCGGGAAAGCATCACCTTAGCCCAACTTCCGTTGCTATTACAAATGAACAACTCAACTCTGGAAACTAATGTTTCAATAATAAAATCAGGGGCCCGGAGGGATAGCTCAGTGGTCTAAAGCCCCTGCTTGGGAAAGCTTGGGTGGCTTCAGAGACCACGGTTCAATCCCCGGCACCACATGCTGTGCCAGCTCTGCCCTCGGGGAGGGCTGAGCCGTCCATAAAAATGAGTGAATAAACAAATAAAGGTTCTGAAACAAGAAAAACAAACAAATAAATTAAATATTTTTAAAAAATAATAATAATAAAATCAACCACAAATGTTATTGTTCTTATACACCCAAGAGCTCTCAAGCTTGCTTTTCTATTGCCTCCACTATTTTAAGTGGTCCTACTACTTATGAGTACATACAGAATTATACAGAGTAAATACAGAATTAAATACTCCACCTTTATTCATACCAATAACTCTTCACTTTGTTTTACTCCCAAAACAAATTTCATAATCTATTCTATAATTTTCCTAAAATAGACACACTGAAGGAATATAAAAAGTGATCTTTATGGGCTGGCAGGTTAGTTCAGTGGGCTAAGCATCTGCCTTATCAAGCACAGGGACTGGCGTTCAATCCTCTGTGTGAGGTACTGGCATCATCCCAGCACATGCTGAGCCATCAAATAAGCCCAGGCATGGTGGTGCACACCTGTAATCCCAATGCTGGGGAGGCTAAAAACAGGAAGATCACTATGAGTCCAAGCTGCATAGTGAGGCCCTGCACCAAATAAATAAAATGAAAAAGACAAAAATCTGATCATTGCAAAGAAAAATTAAGTAAGATTAAGCTATTATTTATTTGTTTGTTTGTTTATGTGGTACTGGGGATTGAATTTAAGACCTTGCACTTGCCAGGCAAGCACTTACTCTATCCAGCTATCTCCCTACCTCTAAATTAAGCCTATCTTTTGTGAGTGCTTCTTGTATAACCAGGAGCGTTCTCCAAACCCATCTGAGTCACAAATAACAGAAGAAATATGGACATATCACTCTTGAATTTTATGTGGAGATTAAATATAAAGTGAATCTCCTGACTTAGAAAATTCACATGATGATGTTCCTAATGTCCATCATATGCTTTTAATGTATATACTTGGCTTTACCACAAAAATTATTCTCCCAACTCCTATGGAAATTATATTATCTCTAATCCTACTTCCTTTGCCATATTTTCTTTTCTAAAGTGTAGAAAAATTAACTTTATTAGAAGACCCAAAGAACTCCACCAAAAAGTTATTGGAATTAATACACAAATTCAGTAACATAGCAGGTTACAAAGTCAACACACAAAAATCAGTGGCATTCCTCTACACAGACAACAAACACATTGAGAGACAAATTAGAGAAACAGTACCTTTTATGATAGCACCGAAGAAAATGAAATACTTAGGAATCAACCTAAC
>PVJA010053149.1:0-12089 GCA_004027025.1 Myocastor coypus
GCTTCTAAGTGTGCTCTTCTTAATTTTAATTTTTATTAGTTTATGTCCACAGCACATAAAGAGTTTGTGCAGGCTGGGTGGCAGTGCACAGACAGGGCCGTGCCCCTCTTTCTCTGGCCCTCTCCTTCCTGCTCCCTGCACCTCTGGGTCCCTTCCCACTGCAGAGCCCTCCTCCTGTCTCCTTTGGGCTTTGACCATGAAGCACTGGGATTTTGGTTGTGTCACTAAGCCCAGCAATCAGGAGGCTGAGGCAGGTGGATCGTTGTGCTTCCCAAGATCCAGATCCTTTCAAGCCTGGCCCTGGAGCTCATGCGACCTGGCAGGCTGGGACTCTGTAGACCCTGGGGCCAGCTGTCTTCCTCAGAGCTCAGTCTACCTGGGTGGCAGGGGCCCGGGAGCAGGTGTTGTTCCTGTGATTTTGTTGTGGACAAACGCTTGGCCAGAGGAGGCCCAGCAGGGTTGTATTAATGATTTTCTCTGGGCGTACCACACAACTTTAGGGTTTGCTGTTGTTACCTCATTTAATATTTTCTTTTTTTATTTTTTAAAGAATTTATTTTATTTATTTATTTATTTATTTATTTATTTATTTATTTATTTATTTGAGACAGGGTCTCACTGTGCAGTTCAGGCTGGCCTTGAGCTCACTTTTGTAGCCCAGGCTGGTCTCGAACTCGCACCGATACTCCTGCCTCAGCCTCCCAAGTGCTGGGATTACAGGCGTGCGCCACCACGCCCAGCTTATTTTATTTATTTTTTTCTTGTTTCAGAACCTTTGTTTATTTACTCATTTTATGGCCGGCTCAGCCTGCCCCGAGGGCAGGGCTGGCACAGCATGTGGTGCCGGGGATCTAACCGAGGTCCCTGAAGCCACCCAAGCTTTCCCAAGCAGGCGATTTAGACCACTGAGCCATCCCGCTGGGCCCCCATCATTTAATATTTTCTACTCCAAGGCCTAGACCATGGAAGTGGCCATAGCTGTCCTATAGGCTGGAGGAAACCCTGTGCCCTCTCACTGTGGGCAGCAAGGGTCTGTGGCCCCTGGGTCAGGCATGAGCTGAACAGTCTGGGGTCTCTTCTCTCAGATTCCTTATGCTAGACAGGTTTTCCTGAGGCAAGGCACCATGGCTAACAGGAATCTCTTCTGGAAAGCAGAAACTCCAGTGTAACACAGGCCCAGGCTGCACCAGGTAACATGGACAACCGATGTCTTTTAGAGATGAACACAAACTTCAGGTATTGTTAGTGCTCAGGAGGCCGAGGCAGGAGGATTGCTGCCAGTTGGAGGCCAGTCTGGGCTACATAATGAGCTCAAGGCCAGCCTGAATTGATTAGCAAGACCCTGTTTCTTTTTTTTTTTTTTTTTTTTTTGTGGGACTAGGGTTCAAACTCATGACCTTGCACTTGCCAGGCAAGCACTTGCGCCATGAAGCTATCTCCCCAGCCCCAAGACCCTGTTTCAAAAGCAAAAACAAACAATATGAACAGAAACCACATCCCACTCCCACCCCCCAATCCTGTGTGTTAAAAATAAGTTGTAGGTTGTTTTCTTCTTCCTGTTGTGGTGCTATTTGTGTAAAAATATTTAAAGCTCAAGAAAAGGAATCAAACAAATTCTGTCATCTATGTAGGACACGTGGACACATGCCTCTTCTGCCTGTGTTCTTTGGAGCAGGACTCTGCAGAGGTATCAACCCTACTAGCTTCAGCTTTTGCAGGACACCCCTACTGGTCCTAAAGGGTTTCCAGGGAGACAATGGGCCTAGGCTGCTGGGAACGGGAGTGGAAACATCTAGAAAATCATTTATGAAGGCTTTGAAAGGCTTTGCAGTGAAACCCCAAGTTGAAGGAGAATCTCCAAGGCCAAGTTCTATAGCACTGACGAAGGAAAGAAAAGTCTAAGAGATTTTGTGAGATTTGGAGTTGATCATGAAAATAATGGACCAAGGACGGCTCAGATTTTTTTTTTTTTTTTTGAGACAGGTTCTCAGTATGTAGTTGAGGCTGGCCTTGAGCTCACTTTTGTAGCCCAGGCTGGTCTCGAACTCGCACTGATCCTCCTGCCTCAGCCTCCCGAGTGCTGGGATTACAGGCGTGCACCACCACGCCCGGCGATGGCTCAGATTTGGAACAGCTCCTGAAAGGAATCTGAAGGCATCATCGTAAACTGTCGATGCTCTTTCCTGTTCTTCGCTGGTCTCAATGCCCTAAAAGTAAATGCCACCCTGAACCTTTTAATTGAGTTCTGAGTCCATTTGTGCCATAAACTCCTTCCTCCTCCAGCCCACTCTCTCACCTCAGCCAGTGCGGTCAGGGCCACTTTAATGTGGTCACCTCTGTGGAATCCATCTCACCGTGCACGAGTGCTACTTGCACATTACCAGCTTCTGTGTTTGTCACACACACACACACACACACACACACACACACAGCCCATGTTCTCAGAGGAGCTGGAGGGTTTACCACTTAAAATCACCCTTGAGGGGCCTGGCAGGATGGCTCAGTGGTCTAAAGCGCCTGCTTAGGAAAGCTTAGAAGGCTTCAGGGACCGTCGTTAGATCCAGGCACCACATGCTGCGCCAGCCCTGCCCTCGGAGCAGGCTGAGCCGGCCATAAAAACAAACAAACAAGCCGGACAGACGTGGTGGCTCACGCCTGTAATCCCAGCCCTTGGGAGGCTGAGGCAGGAGGATTGGTGCGAGTTCGAGACCAGCCTGGGCTACAAAAGTGAGCTCAGGACCAGCCTCAACTGCATAGCGAGACCCTGTCTCAAAAAGACAAAAACAAACAAACAAACAAAAGTTCTGAAACAAGAAAAAAAAATCACCCTTGAGTCACCCCTCTTCCCTTCCTGCTGTGTCAGTCAGCTCTCAAGGGGAACTCATTCAGTCACTCAGCAAACTGTTGAGTAACCCCTTTCCCAGGAAGAACACCCCCTTAGAGAAAAAATGATTGCATAAATAATGACAGGATGCAGCGTACACACAATCCGAAGGAACACATGGCTCAAGAGCTAGGGGAATTCTGATCAGGGAGGGCCCTTTGCAGCCAGGAAGGGGAAGAAGTAATTGTCACTGTGAGAAGAGCGTGCTGGGTGGGAAGAATTAGTGTGCAAGGGAAGCAAGGAGACAGGAAAGCATGCATGAAGCAGACAGTGGGCCAGGCATGGCGGTGCACATCTGTATTCTCAGCACTTGGGAGGCCAAGGCAGGATGGCAAATGAAATAAAATAAGCAGCGAGCCGTTGCTGAAGGTTTTAGACTGAATAAGCTCGACCTCCCAGCTTCCATTCTATTGGGAAGTGACAGCTGATAAATGTGCTGAATGCATGGAGTTTTATGTGGGGCTTGAGAGGGCATGCATGTTGGCCTGTGGCTGTCATTGCAGGGCCCCAAAGGCCTGGTAGGGCTGGAAGGCTGTTGCCAAAGGGGTTCCGATTTAACCTTTTGGTGTCTTGTTCTTCCAAGCCCCCCCCCCGCCGCGGGACCAGGGCTTTGGCTCAGGGTTGGAGCACTTGCCTAGATGTCACTCAGGGTGACTGGGGTCTTTCCTGTAGCCTGGCTGTTGGTTTTATCTGTGGGGTCTTTTTTCCTACCTGTGGCAGATGGATTCTGTACGCAGGGCACATACCCATAGTACTTCAGCTACTTTTGTTTATTTTAAGATTATTTTTATTTTTTTCTTCAGCTACTTTTGATTACTATGGCCCAGATTCCTCTCAGATCCCGGGTCTGTCACCTTCACAGCCCTCTGTTTTGGGTGGCATTGTCTTTCCTGCTAAAAGCAAGAAAAATTCCCAAGCTCTTCTGTGTTGTGGCATTGTAGCTTGGCCAAAACCTGCTTTCAGGCCAAATTGTCAGGGCCTTATCTCAAGAATTTAAAGAGGGTGGGGATCTGACAAGAGTGGAATAGCTTTGGGTTTAATGTCCAGTATGGAGAGAGAGAAAGAGAGAGAGAGAGGGAGAGAGAGAGAGAGAGAGAGAGAGAGAGAGAGAGAGAGAGAGAGAGAGAGAGATGGAGGGGGAGAGAGGAGGAGGAGAAGGAAGAGGAGCAGGAGGAGGAGAGAAAGCCTAACTTGGTAGTACAACCCTATAATCCTAGCGTTTAGGAGACTGAGGCAGGAAAGTCAGAAGTTTGAGGCCATCTGGGCCATATAGTGAGTTCAAGGCTGGTGTAGACCAAAAAGAAAATAGAGAGAGAAAAAGCTTAATAACAGATGGCAATGTCACTGCCAGCAGCACCTTATGCTTGCCAGAAGAGCACCAAATAGACTGCTCTTGACTTTGAATTCCTTTTTTTTTTTGACTTTGAATTCCTTGACTTTAAGTGAAAGCAGATTTGTATTAATGAGCACTGTGTGCAGCAACTCAGAGACTGGTGACACTGAAGTTATTTCTACATCATTTCAAACTTCCAAATCTGACTACTCATTTCTTGAAAAGCTGTAATTATGGCACAGCTCTTAAATATGTATTCAAATTTGTATTTATTATCATAGATGGGGGGAATTTTGAGACGAGGTCTTGCTATGTAGCCCAGGCTGCTCTTGAACTCATAGCAATCCTTCTGCCTCAGCCTTCCAAGTGCTGGGATTACAGGATGTACCACCACACACTAGCATAGTTGTATTAATTTTAATATTTACTTTTTTTAATATTTAGATAAGGGCCTGGCAGGATGGCTCAGTGGTCTAGGGTGCATGCTTGGGAAAGCTTGGGCGGCTGCAGGGACTACGGTTCGATCCCCGGCACCACATGCTGCGCCAGCCCTGCCCTCAGGGCAGGCTGAGCCAGCCATAGAAATAAATAAACAAACAAAAGTTCTGAAACAAGAAAAAGAAATTCCTTAAAAAAAATATTTGGGGCCTGGCGGGATGGCTCAGTGGTCTAAAGCGCCTGCTTGGGAAAGCTTGGGCAGCTTCAGGGACCTCGGTTTGATCCCCGGCACCACATGCTGCACCAGTCCTGCTCTCAGGGCAGGCTGAGCCAGCCATAAAAATGAGTGAATAAACAAACAAAGGTTCTGAAAACAAGAAAAAATAAATAAAAATATTTAAGCTGGGCATGGTGGCGCATGCTTGTAATCCCAGCACTCGGAGGCTGAGACAGGAGGATCGGTACGAATTCGAGACCAGCCAGGGCTACAAAAGTGAGCTCAAGGCCAGCCTGAACTGCACAGTGAGAACCTGTCTCAAAAAAAAATAATAATAATAAATAAAAAATTGGATATTGGATATGAATTCAAGAAATCTCTTCCAAACTGTCAAAATATATGAATACGTATTTTTTAAATCATGCTGGGGACAAACCTTGGGCCTCACACATGACTGGCAGGTGGTTTCCTTCTGGGCCTTCCCTGTCTCTCCTCCTCTTTCACACATTCCTAATTCAGAGTTCAACATGTAGCCCCCTTCCTCCCTTGCCACCTACATGTAGCTAGCACCTTACTACATGTTATTTCCTTCACAGCATTTGTCTCCATCTGAAATGATCTTTCTGGTTCTTCTTTTCAGTGGTCCTGAGGATCAAACCCAGGCCTTTCACAGTGAGGGCTATACCTCCAGCCCTTTTCTATTTTTATTTCTTGCCTTGGGACAGGATCTAAATTGCTAAGTTGTCCAAACCAGGCTTAAATTTGGGACCCTTCGGCTTCTGAGGGTTGGAATTACCCTTGTTCTTTTCCAACATGGTCTGAGCTATACCCTCAGCCCTAACTTTTCAGGATAGCAAAAAAGGCGCCAGTATACTTCAGGGTCTTAGTGGCTCAAGTGACAGCTCCTGCTCCCGTTCCATTTGCTTCTCTTGGCAGTGGCTGGTCACTGTGATGCCCAACGGGCCAAGCCACTCTTGCTTCTGTATGTCCCGCTTGCTTATCCCCTATAAGCCCTAGACCACCAGAGATCAGGGTGTGAGATTTTGGGAATGACCCAAAATATTGTGCCTGCCCCATATCCTGGGTGTTGCTTTGGTGTTTCTGCTTGCCAATGCAACAGGAAATAACCTCAAGTACAACCTAGTCTGTGAGCTTCTGAGAAGCTTGCCATCCCGCCAGAGTCAAGCTTGCAAGACTCACCGCTGATGGTGCAGGAGGCAGCACAGAAAGGGGGAGAACTGACCTGGCAGGATGGCTCAGTGGTCTAAAGCGCCTGCTTAGGAAAGCTTGGGCGACTACAGGGACCCAGGTTCGATCCCTGGCACCACATGCTGCGCCAGCCCTGCCCTCAGGGCAGGCTGAGCTGGCCATTAAAATAAATAAACAAACAAACAAAAGTTATAAAACAAGAAACATAAAATAAGATAAATAAAATTCTAAAATAAATAAATAAATTAAAAAAAAAAAAAAAGGTGGAGAACTGACAGCAGCACAGGAGTAGAGGACCTCCTCGAGCTGAAGTTGCATGCTCCTGCTGCCAAGCCAGTGAGGCTGGGCTGGGCTGGGGAGACGCTTTCCCTTGGAACTACGTTTTTGCATAGACTGCATTTGTTCAAACTGGAAGAGAACATCACACAACTAGTTTTTTACTGTTAGGAGGTGAACTGTACACGTGGTGACAGGTGCTTGGATTAAACACACTTGGAGAGCATCAACAAGGTCACATCTCTGCCTTCTTCCAGTGACCCTGCCTTCTACTTCATGGAGGACAGAGCTCTGAGCTGGTCAACTGCACACACTGTACTTGCAAAGCTACTGCAGCCCTTGCTACCGTTTCATCCTTCCTCTGGGGACACTGGACACGTCCCCAGCGAAATGCCACAGGAGCTGTTTTCTTTTTTAGAATTTATTTTATTTTATTTTTTCTTGTTTCAGAAGCTTTGTTTGTTTATTCACTCATTTTTTTTTATGGCTGGCTCAGCCCGCCCGAAGGGCAGGGCTGGCGCAACATGTGGTGCCGGGGATCCAACCGTGGTCCCTGAAGCCGCCCAAGCTTTCCCAAGCAGGTGCTGTAGACCACGAGCCATCCTGCCGGGCCCCAGGAGCCGTTTTCATTTCTCGCCTGGCTTTCACATCTCCTCCTCTCCAAGCCTCCCAGCAACCTTGCTCTGTGGCACACTTCTCTTTATCCTCCTGCTTCTTTTTGACACTATTCAGGACTGAACCCAAGGCCTTTATGCTGAGCCATATCTCAGTCTTGTTGATTTTTATTTTGAGACAGGCTTGCTCAGTGGCAAATGGCTCAGGCTCCACTCAAATTTGGGATCCCCCGCCTCAGCCTAAGTGCTTCACTTCCAGGCAGGCACCACCACACCCAGCTGATCTCTTCTTGTTGAAAGGCTGTCCCTATGGCTTCTCCTCTATCCACTGGGGCTCCTACCACCAGGCTTGGCTGAGGTATCTCCTATGGAGCTGTGCCTCTGACCACCCAGCCCCAACCCTGCTGAACTTGCTTCTTCCGGGTTTCTTTAACTGTAATTGGTGGCTGTGTGTGTCTTGCCCACAGGACAAACATGGCCTTTGCTCTCGGTGTCTCATTAACAGCTGTGCTTCCAGCACTCATCCTAGCAGCTGTGGTGTTATTGCATTAAATATTTGCTGCTGAATGAGATCCTTAACTTAAATTCGCTTACATCATCTATAAAATGTATTTTAATGTTTCCTTTTCCTTTACAGATTTCCATTTTTTTTCCTAACATTTCTTGCCATTCTCTTTAGGATAACATTAAAGGACATTGTGACAGTTTTGTTCCTTTTTTTGTTCTGTTTCTGAGATAGGGTCTCACTATGTAGCCCAGGATGACCTTGCACTCAAGGGGATAGCCCAGGCTGGCCTTGAGCTCACAGCAATTCTCCTGCCTCAGTCTCCAGAACTCTAGGAACATAGGCATGCACCACCATACCCTGCTTGTTCCTAAACTTCTATGTTAAGATGTGACTGTTACTTGAACAAAAATGTCAAATGTTGAAAATTCTCAGTGAGAACAATTTCAGTATCAAAATACTTAAGTGTGGAATGCTGCCTAGAGATCCTATATTTATATTTCCTCAGAAGAAGGAAAAGCTCAGTCCTGTAGGTCTTTTATGACAGCTTTCTTATGATTTCACTCAGATGGAGCATCTCTGATGGCTAGACATCAGTGAATCTGGTTTCATTTTATCTTCCAATTGAGAAGGAAGATGCCTGTTAGTTTACGTAACTAAACTTTATAAATAGCTTAGGTTTTTCTGGGCAACTCCAAATACAGTGTCCATCAAACTTTGGCTAGGCGTGTAGTAAGGTTCTAAGGGCCTAGCAGTGCACTACCTGCACAAATTTGTAATATTCATACACGTATACACATAGAGACAGGTGCTATGGAGAGAAAAGTATAGAAAGATAGAGATGTAGGATTGCGGAGATAGCTCTGAGGCATAATTGCCTGCCCCACAAGCTCTAGGGCCTGAGTTTGATTCCTAGTACTGCACAAAAAAAAAAAAAAAAAAGAAAAAGAAAAGAAAAAAAAAAGACATATAATTCTGCGTCGTTCTAAAATTGAAGCAGAAAAATGAACAAAATCATTAAAACATAGTCTCTATGTAGGGTTACAAATGTTTCCCTTTGCAAACTGTTGCTTAGCCTTGACCTAAGTTTTGTGGACACTGCTTAGGTCGTTCCACCAGGCTGAAGCGCAGGCACCGCACAAGTACGTGCACAGACCAGGACCGTCTTGAAGTCTCCTCAGCTAATCCCAGAACCGACAAGGAACTGTGCTGGCAACTCCAGTGTCTAACGTCGCGTCCTGAAACCTGATAAAGAGGAGCTCTGTAAATTCTCTTTTCCGATTGCCAGCCGGGGGTCCTCTCTCCTGAGACCTCTACCCTCTCTCTTCAGCGCAGTGCAGTTTAGGATCTATTTCTCCCTTATGCCCTGCAGGAGCTAAGGATCTGGCGATGAAAAGGAAGAATCGGGGCGCACAGCGGGGAGAGCAGCGTACAGAACACACTCTGAGCTGTAGCACAGAGTTACACAGATTGGGGGTACCCTGTGGAGTCCCGGACGGAGGAGCCAAGTCTGCCCGGGGGGAGCAAGGCGCGGGCGAGCTGGGACCGGTCCCCGAGTTACCATCAGCGCACACTGAGGAGCCTTTAGCCGGGCTTCTCCCCGTGGCTGCTTTGCATTTAGGGCACGATTCCATTAGTTCCATTCCGCCATAGTCGTGACTCCCTGTGTCTGGGGAACACCTGGAAGGATCTCGTGGAAGCGGCAGCACAAAGTTCTTCCAGCATCACGGGAAGCACGTTTTGGAGGCCGAAGCTGAGCTGGTCCCTCGATCCCCAGAGGCACCCCCCCCATCGCCCTGGTGTCGCGGACCAGGAGTGGGACGCGAGGTCGAGAAGCCCACCCGGCTACAGCCCCCGCCCCATGCACCCGCCGGCTCCCCCACCCTCCGCCCCGCCCCCTGCGCCCGCCCCCGCTTCCACCTCCGCTTGCCTCCATTTCCGCTCGCGCGCCGCGCCTTTCGGCTCCGCTCGGCTTCCGTCCCAGATGATCCCTCCCCGGGGTCGCCGCCACCGCCTTCCCCGCCTTCCCGGGCTGGGGCCGCCTCCTCGGCCAGTGGCGTAGCCGTCTCGGCGTCGCGGCCCCGGCTAGCGGTGAAGTCCGGATTCCCGCCGGACCCGCGGAGGGCCATGGAGAAAGCGGCCCGGGGCGCCCTGCACACCGACTAGAGCAGGCCCGCCGCGGCCGCCGGCGCCATGGACCGAGCCCCCGCCGAGCAGGTATGCGGCCTGGGCCCCCGGGCGGGGGTCCGGCCCTGCCTCCGCCGGGCCCCGGACGCCGAGGGACGGGGGGCCGCGGTCCCTAGTTTCGGGAGCCCGGCCGGGAGCGGGGCGCGCGACGCCAGCGCTGCTCGGCCCGGAGCGCGCTGCAGGTAGAGGCGCCGGTGTGCGGGCGGAGGACGCCGGGGCGCGCCGGCCCTGCGGACGGACTCAGGGCAGTGCAGCTGTGTTTTCGCGGTGGCTCGGGGAGAGGTTGCTTTTGAGAAGCGATCGCTGCAGTTGTCTCATGTCTTCTGTTGTTTTTATAAAATCAAATTTTTTTGTTGTTGTTTAATGGAGCGTGTATATTAAGGATCCTTTTAGTAGTTTCTTTAGGATCCGGTTTTCACATTCTCAAGGTAGACCCATTAGAGCTTTGTTTTAAATTGCATCAGATTCGTGATTGTCCATGCTAGCAAGTGCTGAGAGGCCAGGGTAATGACAGTGTACAAAATAGTCTAAAGTAGTTCCTGTTACTTACAAACTGTTACTTACAAACGACTTAATTTGTGAGGTCCAGGCTTCTTCACTCTCCCTTCCCCTCTTTCACGATCCTGCCCAGGGATGAATTAGGAAAACAGCGTAATAGAGAGGCTAGTGAATTGTTGGTTAATTTTACAAATGGTAATTAATATTCGAATAAAGTAGACAAGAGTTCCCACACTTCTTTCTTTTAAGTAATTTTGCAGGATCAAGGTTCAAACTCACAACCTTGCTCTTGTCAGGCTGGCACTTGTGCCATGGAGCTATCTCCGCGGCCGCTGAGTTCCCACATTTCTATTCATGGCTGTACTAAATTGATGTTGGAGCCAGGCTTTTAGCAAGCAAAAGCACAGCTTCCCAGTTGTGTATATTTTGACACAGCTTTGACTTTAAAAACAAGTTTTATGTGAAAAAAAAAAATTACAGTCCAGCACCAGAATTACCAAAGTAAAATTCATATGAGGCCTTTGTCAAATACAGACTTTCCTGTGACCCACCGTATTTTATGTACAAGCTGTGTCCAACAAATTCTTATCTATTAAAAATATCAGAGCGGTCTGAGCTTAATCTATGCAAAGGAAATTTGCTTCTTCATTTCCTTGTATGTGTGTCACTAATGAAAGGGCTGAAGGTTTCAGTCCTTCACCAAGATGCCAGAACTATAATCGGTAATGTCACCATGTATATACTTAAGGTCCCTTTCATCCTTGAGGAAATGTAATTAAACTCTAGGTGGTGACTTGTAGCTTGCCTTGTGCATGTGGTTGTCCTCCCAGCAAGTGCCGGGAGCAGAGTGTTTGGAGAGGCTTCCTTCTTTCATCTCACAACCTTCCAGGGTTTGCAACTTTTAAAAATTCTTCAGAAATTTAAGGACTAGAAAGTCATAGAAACAGTTTTCTGTTCAAAAATTTTTTTCCCACAAAATGCTGATTATCCTTTAAAAGTTTTGCCCTATCTTCAGAAATTCTGGAAATGACTACAGCATTAAAAGTTCATTCTAATATTATACTTGTTAGCAATTCATAGGTTTTATTTATTTATTTTTTGTCTTTTTGAGACAGGGTCCCACTATGCAGTTCAGGCTGGCCTTGAACTCACTTTTGTGGCCCAGGCTGGTCTCAAACTCACATTGATTCTCCTGCCTCAGCCTCTCAAGTGCTGGGATTACAGGCGTGCACCACCACGCCTGGCTTATTTTTTAAAAATAGAATTAATATAAGCTGTTCTTTTTTTTTTTTTTTTTAATGTGGGACCAGGGTTTGAACTTAGGACCTTGCACTTGCCAGGCAGGCCCTTGTGCCACAGAGCTATCTCCCCAGCCCCTAAGCTGTTCCTTTCATCATAACAAAATTCAAACAAGTGTGTAATTTTTACAAAAACCAATCAGTTTGCGTTTGAGGCTTTTGTACTGCTATTCTTGCAAATTTTTTTTTTTTTTTTTTTTTTTTTTTTTTTTTTTTTTTTTTTTTTTTTTTTTTTTTTTTTTTTTTTTTTTTTTTTTTTTTTTTTTTTTTTTTTTTTTTTTTTTTTTTTTTTTTTTTTTCTTGTTTCAGAACCTTTGCTTGTTTATTCACTCATTTTTATGGCTGGCTCAGCCTGGCCCGAGGACAGGGCTGGCGCAGCATGTGGTGCCGGGGATCGAACTGCGGTCCTTGAAGCCGCCCAAGCTTTCCCAAGCAGGCGCTTTAGACCACTGAGCCATCCTGCCAGGCCCCAATTTTGTTTTTCTATAAGATCTGTAAGAAGATAAATTTTGTGTATGTTGATCAGAATGATACAAAATAAGTCATTGGGGGTACAATGCTAGATGGAGATAGTTTGAAAGAATGTTACAACCAAAAGAGAATCTCAAGAGTATTCTCTGCGGGGGTGGG